>WBMV01005072.1:600237-641180 GCA_013396655.1 Campylorhamphus procurvoides
GGGGGAAAAAAAAAAAAAGGAAAAGCGAGGCAGCGGCGCGACACCTCCTCACGCCAACCCCCAACCCCTCCGCCTCTGCCCCGGCGTCGCTGACAGCGCCGGCAGGCCCCGCCCTGCGCGCGCCGCCCTGACGGACGGGCCGCGCGGCCAATGAGCGGNTGCCGCGGGCTCCGGAGGGCAGTCCGCCTGCAGCCTGTGTGCTCCTCGCCGCCCGACGCCCCTGAGGCGGCTGTGCCGCCCCCACACGCCCGGCTGCTGCTTGTGGGCTCCGGCGGGGACAGCAGAATGCACGCTGAGCGCGGCAGGGGCCGTGGCACGGGGGATGGAGGGGATGGCCCTCGCCTGCCTCGGCACGCAGGGAAACCCGCGGGCCCGGAGCTCTGCTCCAATTTTTGCTTCTCATCCCTCCTCAGGTGTGCCTTCCTGCCGAGGCATCTCTCTAATACCGCGGCAGAAGTTCAGGCGCCGGTAGGAAAAGGAAGTTACTTCGGGGAGTATTTACAGTTTAGGGATTGAGGCTAAGAGAGCAACAGACACAGCAGTGCAGAGAAATGACTAAGTAGGAAGCGCAGTCTCTCTGCCGTCTTGTTCTCCCATTGGACACTGATTCCATTTCTTGGGAAGTGCCTAATACTCCGGCAGAATCACTTTCTTAAGCACCACTCTGGGTACAACAGGATAATTCTATTGATCGAAGCAGTGTGTGTATTCAGAGAAACCACTTAAGCCCCCGGGTTTGGTAATTTAAGCAAATAAAGCTGTCTTACCCTGTGTACAGGTCTTTGTAGTACTTCACGTAAGTAAAAGTATTTGCAGAATCGGGCTAAGTGACTTGCCCAAGATTATAAACCAGGTTAGGGAGAGAGTCAGGAACAGCATCAAAATGCTGACTCGAGTTCTATTGCTGTAATAATTATTGGGTTTATGCAACGTCTTCATCACATCATAGACAGCTCTCGTAAAAATACACATGCTCATCCTGTCAGCTTTCACACAGACATGTTGAAGTACAGTAGTTTGAGTAGTTCAGTCAAAATTACTCATAGTTAAACTTTTGAAGAAGCCATACCTACAAATAGATATCTATAACTAATGTGTGGGCAGCTCATGTTTGCAAATCTGCACAGAGGCTAAAATGAGTGTGATTTGACAGAGGGAAAGACCCATTGCCAAATAATTTGAATACCATGAACAATAGTGATTTTACAGGGAATTTACTATAACCTTTCCTGCATCTGAAGAGAACTCTGAGTCATAGATTATAATGAAGGTGAACTTTTTTTATAGAAGTATGTAAATGTCCATATAGTCACACTGTTCAGAGGATTCTGGTTTGAGCTGGAGTTGCACTGGTTTCTTGGAGAATAGGTCTGCAAAAGCTAAATTAAGGTCATTGAGTGTTTTGGGGTTTGATCCAAAACCTGTAAAATCAGTACAAAGGTCTTTTGCTAATAGAAACTATTATGACTACTTTAAGGTCGTGGACCAATGACCTTTGCCATCTCAGCAACACTTTGAGGAAGATTTTTATTTCTTCTGGTTTGGTGAAGATACTTAGACATTTTTTAAAGTTGACTATTCACTTTAGCTAAAGCATTCACACTTTGCCTATAAGTAGGCTTGTCCCTCTTGCTTCGAAACACAATCTTGATGCTTATTTTCTGGAAGTTTGTTTTTTGAGGTTTTTTTCCCCAGTTGCTTAATGGTACATCATAAACTTATAGGTGGTGTACTTTTTCACCCTTGTGTAAATAGAAATGTACCTCTGATTTCATTCTTTTTGTCATTCATTATAGCTACTCTGTGTTCTTCCACAGAGCTTTCAGGGAAGAATTGTGGTTTGGCTGTGTCAGGTTATTAAAGAACAGGTGGGAGGAGAGGAAAGGATGTGGAACTGTTTGTTCCTGAGGCTGTCTTGATATACTTAAATATCTTCCAGCTATACAATTGCCTATAATCTTAAAAGGAGTGACTGCTTGGCTTAAGTGTTGAAGATTGTTGGGGAAAACAGTCTTACTTTGTCTTGTGGCATATAGTTACAATGCAAGTAGGTATACATGTATAAGTCATGCTGACACTAAGAGAACTAGGTACACAAGTATAAATCAGACTGACACTAAAAGAATAGGCTCTTTTGAGACGTACAAACTGATAAAAAGAAACTGTATCTGAATAAAGCCTCAGCAGGTAATTTGCATGCTACATTAGATGCTATAATTGTTCTATTACTGTAATACTAAATAGAATTGGTTTACATAGGGTAAGAAGGGGACAGGTGTTTTTTGAGTATTTTCTGATAGTGACCATATAGATCAAGCTTATCTGCCTATCTATCACTATCTGAAAAATCCTGACTGACCCTATAAAATACTTTGAATTGCTACCCACCTCCACTGACTGTGCCAGCGTCATTACACATACTGCCTTTGAACTATAAACCGGTTCGTATTCTGGATTTAATAACACAGATGTGTCCAGTACTGCATTTGGCACAGCATTTTCCATTGTAGTTAGGTTAAACCGGGAAGAACAAGTTATGGCCAAAGAGAATGAGATTATTGCAGGAATAACAGAACTGAATGAATGAATTTCCAGCCAACTGAAACTAGCTGTTTTCTGCAGCTAGACCTTTCTTGCATGTGTGGATTCTCTGGCATCTAGTAATACGTGTACCCACATTTCCAAGTTTGTCTGAGGCACTTGGAGGAGCTGTCTCTTCTGCCTAGCTGTTGTTTTTTTCATGACACTTATGAACCATAAATAACTTCTGCATATTCAACTTTTAAATACTATTAAAAACCAGGCAGAGAACAGAAAATGAGATGGAAGGATTTAGAGAAATTCCAGCATTTTTAAAATTAAACAGGCTAGTTACGGAATGCACAGATCAAAATGAAAAGAGGGAACAAATAAGTTATGGAGCTGTCATTTCTGGGCACATGGTGACAGTGATTTTATTAAGAGAACTGACTACTTTGTTCCATAATACTTCCATACTTCCCATACTACAATATTCCCTGCCCCTACATGTCAGCTATAGAGGATGTTTTATTGTTTTCTCAGTGAGGGATGATAATAAATTCATCATGTAGGAAAACCATGTATTGAACATGAGGTACAGCCTTTCCTTGGATGTCAAATGGCTGTTGCTTTGAATTTGCTGTACCTAACTCTTCAATTGAAAGTTTAGGTACAAATCTAAGGCATTGAATAAATTCCCACTGAAATACAATTGCAAGACTTTTTAATGGTACTTGAATAGTCTTCTGTAAATGAAAAGCACAAATGTAATTGCTATATTTGCTTAACTGTAACTTCTTAATTAAAATAAAAAAAATACAATGAATGAGCAGCATTTTTCTAGAAGTTATGTCCTCCATTGTGTTTTTATCTTAAAATCTAAATGTAAAACATGATAAATCAGTGGCAAATTAATTCCTAGCCAAAGCATTTTGAAAGGGAATGTTGTTACATATCTTCAAAACCAAAAGCTATTGTTCAGCTTATGGTAGTTTTGAAGCCTCTAGGGTTTTATGGAAAATGTGTCAGTGTGGTCTTTAGGCTTGATAGTTATTTCTTCTCTGGTAAATTCATGTGTGATTTCTAAAATGACATGTACTAAAATTTTAAATTTGTGTTTACCAGGTTCATTGTATGGCATTGTTTTTTATTCCTGCTGCCAGCTGCTAAATTCACTGCTCAGTGCTATCATCAAACAAATACTACTAGCATGCTATGTATTTCTAGGTTCTCTAACTTTCAAACTTTGATTCATAAAAAAAAACCAACGAGTTCTAAACCCCCAAAAACGTGTCTTTCTCTCATTTGATTGGACATGGAGTCCACTTCTTAATTTAAAAGTGTGTTCTTTTTGTTTTATTGGGTAGGAAAATAACTGAGTTGAACACCACCCAAATTTATTGCAGATCAAAGAGGATTTGTGTTACTGTGAAAGACATGTTGTGTCAGATATACTCTCTTTGGAAAAATGGAGCCATGCTAGTCATATATGTATCATAATTGCTCAGAGGTTTTAAAAAACCCTCTCAGAAACAGGAAAAAAACCTGCCTAACGATTCAATGAAAGGAAACGTACTAATTAAATGATTAATGAATCATACAATTGACTAAACTACTTCTCCTGGTTTGGGGGAGAAGAATACATAATCCTTTCTCACCTAGAAAACTTCCACAGTGAGCCATCACTTGGTGCCGCAGGATAATTTGTGGCTGACTGTCGGCAGCCAGCAACCAGGGCCCACACAGCGTCTCACTCACTCCTCCACCAGCAGCATCAGGGAGAGAACTGGAAGCATTAAAGCTGGAAAATTCGTGGGTTGAGTTAAAGACAGTTTAATAGGGAAAGCAAAAACTGCGCATACAAGTAAAGGAAATAATTCACCACTTCCCATGGGTAGGCAGGAGTTCAACTGTCTCCAGGACATCAGGGCCCCATCACATGCAACAGTGATTTGGAAAGACAAACACCATCACTCCAAACTTTCCCTTCCTCCTTCTTCCCCCCAGCTTTACATACTGACTATGATGCCATATGGTCTGGAATATCCCTTTGTCCAATTGGGGTCACCTGTCCCAGGTGTGTCTCCTCCAATCTTCCCATGCACCCCCAACTTCCTCACTAGTGTGTTCATATGAAAAGCAGAAAATACCTTATCTCTGTGTAAGGCCTGCTCAGCAATAACAGAAGCATCTCTGTATTATCAACACTGTGTTCAGCACAAATCCAAAACACAGCCCCATACTGGGCACTGTGAAGACAATTCTACTCCAGCCAAAACCAGCACACCATAGTAACGAGCCACAAAAGGTGTATGTCTCTTTGGGAAATGGATAGGGCCATGTATATGTGTTCACATTCTGTATTAAAAGGATATAGGCTACTGATGGCATTCTCAGAAAGTGGCATTTCTGCAGCTTTCTCTTAAGTGGTGCAAATGATTTTAAGATATCAAGGAGAATTCTTACTATTTAGGGGATGTGAATTGTGTTTGTTTAATGCTCAGTGTAGAAACATGAACAATAGCCTTAGAATATTGCCTAGAATGCAGAACTTTCTTATAGATGAGTGCCCTAACTAATTGATTATAGATGGTATTATCCTTTACATAGTACCTCTGAACTAGTGAATCCATGGAACGCATTTAGCAGAAGTGTTGGAGTGTCCATGTCCAGAAAAATGTCCTCATGACTGATGGGACAGACTGTGGAGGAAGGTTTCAGTGTATATGGGAAACACTTATCTTACAGAGTCATGTGAGTCATGTCTTTCTAGTCCTGTGCTATAATTGTTAGGCTATATATATATAAAAAGGTGTGCACTGTGGAATTTGACATTGAGGCCACTTCTGTTGAACACTGGATGATACTAAGGAGTTTCCTGAAGATTTGTTGTATCCTATTCCTCAGCAGAGTTTGGTTGGAATAGTGTTTAGCCATTTGTTTCCAAAAAGGCATGAATACAGGACACAGCAACTAAGTGCTTATGTGGATTGGGGCCAAATGGACAATTTGGCCTGAAGCTTTGTCTGTTTTCTTCCTTGAGCAGAACTGATGGAGATAACTGCAAGGGAGAAAATTCTGAAAGAACTAGGAGAGGTAAAGAATATATATGATTTATGTGACTTAGGGCTGCTTAAGGAAACAGTAGTCTCTTCCCCTGTTTTATGACCTTGGGCATCATTTTTATGTGGAAAAAAAACCAACTAAAAACTACATAAATGTTTTTCTACTTAAATTTATGTACTTCTAAGTATATTTTTAAAAACGGTACCATTAATAATGATCTGATCTAATCTAATCTAATTCAATTGATTTGGTAACTGTAACTTCATTTCTAAATGTAAGCTCTGATGTTCCACAAACATCACAACGGTTGTTCCCTTCCACAAAGACTAGAATTTTATAATCCAGAATTAACATGGCATTATAGTTAAGGTAATATAAAAGTAGTTACATGGTTATCAATATGATGAATTAAAGTGCAGACTCCCAACTATTTGTATGTGCAGCAGTTCCCCTAAATATGCAGCAATTCTCTCAAATATACAGCAGTTCTCGTGATACTGGAGAATTTTAGTTTATCTTAAATTAAACTGATTGAAACTGATTTATGATTTGCAATCTTAATACATTTTGTAACATACAAGAGTTAAATATGTGAACTTGTTCTCCTTTGCAGTGTGTAAATACCCAACTTCCTACTTAGTGAATGGTTTTGCATAAGTTACAGCATTTATATTGCTTTTATTTGTACTGCTAAGCAATGGATTTGATATATATTTCTCATGGGATTCTTTTCCCTTTGAGGACAGGTTATGCATGTTTTCTTTGCAGTTTTGTGGGTTGCCTGTAAATGAAAGCTCCAGCGATGCTTAGAATAACCCGTGTGGTTATGGAGACTTCAGGCAGCCATTAGTGATAGACTGCTCAGATGGACAGAATGATATATGGCTGCACTTTTTATTGTACATGCTGTGACCCTACTCCTTCAAAGGCTGTTATCCAGTGTCTTCTGATTGAAAGAGGATTCAAAATTGTCAGTATCTAATGGAGACATTGATTTGGGGGATTGTGAGATGGAGGTAAGAGCATAACTGCTCTAAATGGGATGAGCTCCAGAGTTTACAGGACATCTTTGTCTTTTCTACAACCTGCCTGGGGAGTACAGTGCCACAAAGTTGTTTGAAAGACTGAGAAGACTAGAAAAGAAATTTTGGTAGTAGGGCAGATAGTGGGGTCGTTGTTAAAGTTGTGTCTTAGCAGCCATCAGGCTCTGAAAGATTACAAGTACTTAGAGAAAGCAATAAAGATAGGTATTTGGTCCAAATAATTTGCACTTCAAGAAGCAGTCTTTTCTTTGTTTTGGGTTGGGTTTATTTTGTTTGTTTTGTTTTTGGTTTGGGGAGGTTTTTTGGAGTTTTTTGGTGGTGTTTTATTCTGTTGCAGTGTCATGAATAATGTATAACAGCTAAGGGTTTTTCTTCAAGAGGACATATTTATTTTTACTTATACTGCTCACTGGTCTGTTAATAACTCATTTCCTAGCATCTGTTTGCTCTCTTATTCCTCTCCTCCCCACTATGGCCTTCCTTTTCTTTCTTTTGTGTATTTTCCTGTCACCTATTTTCCTTTTCTCCTTGTTTTCACTGCTTTCAACTCCCTTCCCACCTTTCGTCCTGACACTGAAGATAAGAATGTCAGGAGTTTTTTCACTCTCTTTGTTAGATTTAGTATAGTAGGTAACTGGTACAATTTTCATAATCTTGCTTCTAATTATTTTTATGACACTGATCTGGTATCATAACTGAGGATGAAAAATATGTAATATTTCTATTTATGGAATTAAAAAAATAAGCTTTAATAACTGTCAGAGTCATTTTCATTTGCAAGAAGGCTGTCTGGATGCCTTAAGTACTGTGTTCTGTTTTCTTCTAGTAAGGGAAATTGCTAACATCTCATTTCTCCTTGTCTGTGAAATTTAATTTGTTAGCAAAGATGTATTTAATATTGATTTCTGGAGAAAATGCATTTGTGTGCATCTTATATACAGTGACACCAGAAAAAGTCTCATCTCACATTCTGTAGCACAAAAAAAAAAACCCAAAAAAAACTGAAACAGAAAAAAGTCAATCAGAAAAACCAAAAACCAAACCATATTGCATATGCCAGAACCTACAGTTTGGAAATACTTTTGACAGGCATAGCTGAGAATTTAAGTAACATATTTAAAATAAGGAATAGAACTGAGGGAAAAAACCAACACAGGTCAGTTTTACTTTTATTTACAGAATTAATGGTGTTGTAAACTTCTATGGAGTGTAGAATTTAAGAGTTTTAACTAGTGCTAAGAACATATTAAATATCTGGCTTCTTTTTTTTTTGTCTTTACTAGCATTATAATTCTTGGAACTTCTTAGAATTCTAATGAAGAAAGATTGATTTTTTGGATGGTTTTTGCAAGTGACCAAAGTCCTTTTATAAAACATCTGAGTAATACCATTAGGATCATTATGTGAAAATAATCAGCATATTGTGTGTAAATTGAATGGTGATTGTTGGGATCAGGCATAGATGGAGTGTGTTTAATGTTTACAGTCAATAATTTTAGGCTTATCATTGCCCTTCCAGGAAGGCAGTGTTTCCTTGACATTGAATGCCTGTATTTGCTGCTGAGACCAAATGCCCTACACAATATATAGTCTTTAGAATCTCAATGTTGTGTATTAAATAGCTGCACTTAAAAAAAAAAAGTGAACAACTGCTAAAAGAGCAGGTACAATAACAGCAACTCACTGGAGATGCTGAAAAGGAAATCCTTCCTTACTGCAAAGGAAAATGAATATTCTACATAGGTGAAAATTTAACTCATTAACATGATACAAGAAGTTATCTGTCAGGGTATTTACTATTCATTATTGCTTTTATGAGTCCGGAACTTGATCAAATTAAATTTTACTCTTGAAACCAAAAGGGCAAGTTAGCTCACAGCAGCAGTTAGCTCAGCTTTGTGACATGCTGGAGTGGATTCTAAAGGAGTAGACAGGAATAGGAGGCATCATTGGGAGTTTGGGAAATAATTTATGGTGGGCACGAAGGGGTTCAACTGATTTCCAGGACAGTATAAGCTCCATGAAGAGTTAGTAGTACTTTATCTCCTCCTATAATCTAGTTTTTCTAGGCTTCCTCCCTCATGCACTTCTCCATAGCCAGTCTAATTTCTCCATGAGGTTGAGCTCTGCTCCTGTGAAACTTCATTCCATTTTAATGGCACAAAGTGGTGCTCACCAAGCCCGACTGAGACGCCTGTGGAAAAGTGCTTCCATTTTGCTGTTACTGAGAGGGAAAGGAATTCCCATCCCATCCCTGAAACAATTGTGCTGCAATGCTACTGTCCTTAGCTTGGGATCCAAAAGTCCTTGAGGGTCACAGGTGTATGATATAAATAATGCAAGTTATTTCCTTGGGAAACCTTGATTCTTACCGTTATGTAGGGACAGACTAGAGTGGATAACTGAGAGTTAAATAAGTAGAACAGAGAACAAAACTAAGGACACATAAGGATAAGTAAGACAGGAACTTAGACATACCAGTGACAGTGTCTGATAGGAAGGACATTTTAATGCCTTCTTAACCTTCATAATGCTACCAATAAAAACAATTTATCAAGAATCACAAAAGAATGTGAACTGCTATGAAGAATATTCAGTTTTCTTAAAAATTCTACCTTGGCAATTTTTAAGACTTGACTGGACAAAGCCTGGAGTTCAATGTTGACCCTTCTTTGATCAGGAGCCGGAATTTAGATCTTGAGAGGTCCCTTTCAACCTAAATTGTTCTATGCTTCTATAACTATTACTCAGTTTTGTAAATTACTGAGGATGAATGTGTGTAGTAGCATCTTAATTGTATGGACTAGAAGGCAAATATTTATATATCTTTAAGTACATTTTCAAATAAGCAGGTGATTGAAGGCATATATTTCTGAACAGTTTTTCTTTTATTTTGGAAATATAAAAGTTTATGTTGCTAAAATTATTCAGAGACTATTGTTTCCCTCTTGTTTCCAAAGTTCATTATGTCCAAGTGCTAAGGAGCATTGGCACAGGTCTCACATTGTTTTCACAAGTGTTACAGAAAACTTCTCTTCAACCATTTTCCCCCAGGGAATCAGAAGGTCCATGTGACTGACATCCTCCCCTGTATCCCAATGCAGGATGTGACTGCACTTTGGAGGCTGGTATAGCATCTTCCATGGAAGAGAAGAATATCAGTTACAGGCTAGAAACATCTGATGGAGGTTACACACATGGTTACACAGCCAATCGAGTTGCAGCTGCTCTGAAAATAATTTTGTTTTAAGAAAGAAGCAGTGTAGTTGGGATCCTGAGAGGAGATTCTTACTGTGCAGCTGTCAGGGTGAGCAGCATGAGTCAGTGCAGGATTGTGAGTTGTCCAGGAGAAAAAGTCATTACAAGCATGAAGAGGCCAAGATAATTGAAATTGCAGGCATTTTCTTTGCAGTTGTCAGGGCTAGAATGCCCTGAAAGCTGTGCACACTGGCAAGATGCCACAGTCCATGCTGTGTAGATGATGTCATCAAAGGATAGGATTTTTCTAGTTAAGGCAGTACTGAAAATGAAACTGAATATAACTTCTGAAGTAGGTCTGGCAGTACGAGACCAAGTGTGGAGCAGCAGTCCCTTCCTTGGCACGCTCAAATCGCTGTCAGTCAGACAGCAAACATGGACAAAGAGTAATAACCATCCTTAACAAGAAAGATGTAAAGGGGTGTTGGAGGGAGGGGCTGCTGAGCACATGTCCAGCACAAGGATCACATTTAGAGGTCATATGGGAGGAGATTTGCACTCTGTTCCTTTATCATGGAGCTAATTCAGTTTTACAGCCTTCCCAGCCTTGTAATGAGTTCACATGGTCATGTTTGCAGCACGGTTTCCGCTCTGCTCTGGGTTAGTTAAACTTCATTTGCATGAGATAACAGATTTTATAAACCAATGCTGAACTAACTTCCAAAATAACTTTAAACATTTGTGTCCTATATATATTGTAATTAAAAGTAGAGGTTGCATTTGGTTTTCTCTTTCAGAACACGAAAGTTTAATAAAAAAAGTTCAGAAATAAAGAATTCAGATGTAAGAAAGTACCATGTGACAGTTTAGTTGAAATTCAAGGGCTATTGTGTCTTGTTTTTATTAATTCATCTTTTGGAGATAAGTCTGCTGATTAAAAAACAAACCATTCAACACAATTAAACTTTTTCCTCTCTTCACATTCACAGGGCTATATTTGAATTTAACTTACTAGAAACTTAGACCAGGCTATTGCTTATGTTAGGAATGTAAATAATTAGTATTTTCATTATTTATCTGTAATGTGGAAAATTCACTGGCAATTTTGCCTGGATTATCTACATTGTTTCTTAAGGGGCAGACATGATCCACAAAACAAAAATGGACAGTGGTTAAATATCAGGGGCAGTATCTGAGGTAATACTTCATTCTAGCCAACCACATTAACAGCTCCGTGACAAGAGAGGGAAGTCACAGCATCACAGAATGAGTAAGATTGGAAGGGACCACCTGTGGGGTCATCTGGTCCAAGCTCTCTGCTCAAGCAGGGCCATCCTAGAGCAGGTTGCACAGGATTTTATGTCCAGACAGTTCTTGAAGTCTCGTCTGTATAATTTTAGCAGTAGAGTCATCAAGAGCTGTGTGTCCATGGCAGTTTCAAGGCTGAGTCCAGAAAGAATCATGAATTCACTGCTCTGGAGAAGGGCCAAGCATGATCTTCTATGTTAAACCTGCTCTTCTGGAGGGGAAAGCTGGGATTGCAGGTAAACTCATTACTTCTGTCTTATGAACTCGGGTCAGTCATTGATGATAGAAGTATTTTCATGACTTCATCCTGCAAGAAAAGCCTTACTTGGAAAAGAATTTGGTGTCTCACCTAGGTTTTTCTAATGTGTAGCTGTAGGAAGTGCAGGGAAAATGTGTGGGAAGCAGGAAGAAAGATGGGGTGAGAATATAAAAACAGTATAAAAACACAACAGGAAAGGAAAGAGCTTTTACTGTGAAGTACAACCTCTTTATTGCAGAACTGCTGTTCCATTTGTCAGAGTGTTATCTGTGAACAGTTTCCATTTAGAAAGAAACATTTTGTTATCCCAAATTATCTGCAGACAATGGGGCTATTAACTTGTACTGGACTCAACTGGTGTTTCAAGAACTAAAAACTTAGTAGTGTTGTAGTATCACAGTGGATGAAGTAAAAAGTAAATTGGAAGGAGCAACATGGCTGTTATAAAATCCTTAACATTTTTCGCTAAATCTTTTACAATTATCTAAAGCAAACTAAACACTTGGGCTTAGGATGATTACAGCAGTAAGGTTGTCACATAAAGAGTGTGTTGTTAATAAAGCCCAATAAAACAATGCAAAATTATCCCTTCACCAATGCACCATAAAGGATTAGGGTTTTGATGCACAATGTGGGCTCTGACTCATACAAGTTTAAGCTAAATGGCAAGCTCTCTGTTACGATCAGGGAAGAAGGAGAGTTCTCTGGAGTATAATTCAGAGCAGCTATTTTTTTCTTACAGCTACAAATAACTTACCCAGCATGCAACAGGCCTTGCTATAGCAAGGGGTTTTTCTCTTGCATGTCTCAGAGTGAAGATCACATAAAATGGCAATGTGGAGCTGTTTTCTTCTGATGTGGTTAGCTCAGATTAAACTGAAAGCATGAATTCTCGTTAAAGTCTAGAGACTGATTTATGACGCTCATTTCTTCTTGTTTTCAGCTGTGAGTTAAGAAGCTGATACACCACTGTTTGACTGTGTCGCCACAACAGCTCAGTTGCTGTAGCTGGATAAAATCACCAGTAAGCAGAATTCTCCCATTCATGACTTTGCCTCGTGCTGCTCTTCCACGTCCCTCTTGAGATGCCTCTGTGTAAATGGAATGTTTTAAAACTTCAAACGACTAATGTGTATTTGGGTTGTCATGTGCTAATAACGTAAATACCTCCATTTTCACATATGCTTGCTATTCTTGCCGTTCCTGTAAGTCACCAGCTTTTTTTCTCCTGAGCAGTAGCTGGGTCAAGGACAGCTACATATTGGATACACTAGCGACAAACTGAACTATGTTATGTTGTGCATTAAATTAATTAGTTCAGGCTATAAGGAGAGTATCACTAGACTTTTAATGTGGTATTGGTTATCTGACATAGACTGGGTAAGGTTTTAAAATCAAATTGCATTGTGCAGTGTTGGGAAATACCTACGGAAATAAGAATGCAGGCATGAAAACCTTCAAAGTCATCATGGATCTACATGCGTATTGGAAACAGTGACCACTCTTTCATCTCTTTCACAGGTTGAAACTGAAGACTCATTAATAAATCTGGTCTCAGTAAAAAATAGTATTTAATACAACATAGTATTGCCAGTCAGTTGCCAGTATTGTCCCTTGAAATATGTTCTTTACTTAAAAGATTGTGTTTACTACATCTGAGGGTATAAACACGTCTTGTAATTATCCTGCCCACTACTCAGGAATGAGGTTTTTAGATAGGTGGTTTTAAGGTGACATTTTGTGCATGAATACTCTACTGGTACAATAAACTATTCTTAAATTTTGATATTACAAATTCGACTTGGCACATAAAGTTATATATTCTGGACTTAAATAATTGTGATAGGAAACTGTATTTTTAAATTTGTGCATATTAATAACTTTAAGTGGAGGAAGGAAATAAATCTGGAGTCTGTTCTAAAGGTGCTGTTTCATAGTGTACCCAGTCTGCTTGCTTTATTTATATTCTGGAATACTTTCATGTTGAAATACTTTCCAAAAATATGGTAAGTAAAACTATGTGTATTTAATCCTCTATCTACAGCTTTCTGAGACAAAACGTAGGCAGTTTATCATGATCATTTTCTCATATTTTTATTTCTCTTCCTTTACAAAATCTTTCTTCTGCAGCCTCCCCCTTTTTTTCTCAGTACACAACTAGTGTTTTAGAAGATGATGAATAACTTCTTTTTCTCCCAAAGCATAAAACTCTTTAACAATTCTAATGCTTTTTTCAGGGGGAAAAAATGAATAAACTGCTCATGATAATGAGTTATGCATTGGTATGTTTTGACTCATGTTGCGGGGTTTTTTTTTATAAAATCAGGGTTGCTTTTGTTCTGCTCCTCACAGCCTAAGTCAAGAACTGATACTATGGCCTCTAGCCTCAGTGTTGATCATGTTATAGCCAAGTGTTTTAAAGCCAGCTCAGGTGGTTTTGTACTGCCCTGTGCTGTAGAGAGATGTTCTTCCCGTGGTCCCTAATGGAGGCCTTATACCTGCTAATCCAAATTTTTTATCATTATCTGACATATGGAGTGGATTGTGACCATGATTGGTGATTGTTATCCCCCAGACAGAAGATAAGAGACGTCTTATTTTCATATAGTGCTTTAATACTGCTTTGCCCACATATCTGTGAATACACAGAAAAATATATTCCTATGAAGAGAGCACGGGTTGTTTTATTAATTGAATAAAATTGAATTCTAACAAGGTTAGAAATTGCCAGCTTTTCCAGCAGGAATTAAAGTGTCTGTCCTTGGCTTCTACTTGAAATACACAGTATCACTGCTAGATGCCTAAAAATTTCCTAATACTAATCAGTCTTCCTCTATGGCAGGAGATGGGATAAATATTGTAAAAATGATGCATTCATCAAATGAGTCACTAGTTGAAACCTGAAAGCCCAGTGCATGTCTTCACCACTTTGTTTTTGCAAAGTTGTTTTTGTCTGCTTATGTTTTCTGCATTGAATATTTTAAATAATTGGTCTGCTTTCCAATCTGATTAAAATAGTTTATGACTGTTGTTAAAATAAATGCTGAGAGAGATGTATTAGCATAATAATCCTACCCAAACTCAGTTTACAAATCTCTGCATGTTAAGGAATAAATATGTATTTATTTTAAAATGAACTTTATTTTAGAGAACACATTGGAAAAGTAATGGTAAGATTTCTTTTTTATTATTATTTCCTTTTTAGGTATTTAATGCTTTTGGTATAGATGATATGCTTACACTGGCACTGTGCTGTTTATGATGGAAAGGTCAGATCCATATCCAAACTACACTAATATGTATCAATATCTGCCTTAGGTTGCAGTGGCTTCAAAAGCACTTCCTCAGCTCAAATATGTAGGAAGTCTGTTCATTATTTTAATTTATTATTTGACTCAGTTGAAGTTATTCACTGAAGAATTTTGATTCTAGTACTGATTACTCTGTGACTTCAAGGGATTATTTTTTCAGCTGAAACACTGTCTGAACTCTGCACACTGATCAGGTCTCAGCTGAGCGAACAGTTTCCAATGCAGATGATGCATGAATAAGGCAGTGTAATGAATATGCTATGAGAAAACACAGCTGTATTTGTTGTTAAATTGGTGAGAAAGTGATAGATCTAAAAGGGTTAATGTTGGTTATCTGGTTAGTCTTATCTTTCTCTGTAAAACATAAAGGTTTGTTTGGAATTTGTTTTCCAGAACCATTTTTTGAAAGGAGAGCTGAGGGAATCTTGTGGGTTTGGGGAAGTCATACTGCAGTGAGGTGCTAGGCTGCCTGTAAAGACTCGAACAAGATTTTTAAAAAAACAAACCCCAAACCAATGTCCAGTGTTCAAAAGGGGTAAGAAAATGACACACATATGGTATTACAAGTATTTTTACTCTTTTCATTCTTGTGCAATCTAAACTAGGTATGAATATTAGAATCTTTTGAAAAAATCTCCTTATTTATTTTAACATCTGTGTTTCTCTGAAGAGACAGGTTGAAAACCAATGCCTAGAAATCAGGAACAACCAGAATAAGTCTTACCTCAGTGCTAAAAGATGTTATGAAACACTGTTCATTCACTGTACCCCTCCTTTCTCTCCTTCAAAACTGTCAGTTTCATAGATGTTATCTTCTTTTACAGGCTTTCAAATAATCAGTGAGATGTTTGGAAAAATTTGCCAGTAGGTAGTGCTGCCAGTGCCTATTAGACACCATTTAAAGGTGTTCCACTGTTTAGGGTCATCTGTCCAATGAAATGAAGGGATTTTTTTGGTTTGTTTTGCTGTCTTTGGGTTTTTTTAAAATATATATACATATATAAAATTTACATCTGGAAAATCAAACTGAAGTCTTGGAATTCCTGATGGCTGTGAAAGCCTGGCAGCATAGCTCTGTGTAAACAGGCATATCTTTTCACACATGAAAGGCCAGGGAGCCTTGTAGCTGCAGTGGTGATAATGCAAAAGTGTGGTGTGAGATGTGCATTGGAAAAACATTAGGCTGTCAGAGGTTGGTATTCCCATAGATTGATGAATGTACTCTGAAATCAGATAGTGTAACTGATATGCTCACTTTTTAGCTTGAAAACAAGATTTGGAGGTCCATATCTATTTTATGAAAAATGTTCCCCCCCCTTTTTTTTGTAAAACAAATAAACACAAACATATTTACATATTCCTTTGTTTATTTTTTTAAAAAGGCTTAAGCTTTTATGGTAGTTTAGAAAAATATCTGGGCAAAAATAAGTTAATCTATTTATAATCTGAAATACGAACTATGTTTGCTTCCTCCTTTAATTTTTAGATCTTGGCATGATACTATATCCTCAAAGTATATGGTGGAAACTGCCATTGCTAATGTGTTGCTCTTCTCTTGAAGGAGTGGTTTTCAATTCTTTGCAGTAACTCTCTGGACTGCGCATGGATCTCTTGCCAAGTGCAGTGGTCATTTGACTGAAGAAAAGATTAAGAAGTGTTTATCAACTGTTTTGTGAAAATGACATCCAATATTATGGCAAGCAAAATGTGAATTGAGAATAAGCATATAATTATTTATTTAAAAGAAATTTAAGGAAAAAGATTACTTTTAGGAAATCTAACTAAATTACAAATGTTCTTTGGTATATATAATGATCATTTCCATCATCATATGCATGGCTGATCCTGAACCATGTGAGCTAAAGTTTTTCCCAAAAGGCATAGACTTTAATGGGTTTTGGTGCTGAACTAAGATTAAATGTTTTTTTAAAATGATACAATGGCCCTGAAATAAATGTGGACCAAAAGATTTTGTGTGAGCGAAAGTTTGCAGTGTGTGATAATGTGGCTCAATCTCACAGGTTTGTAGATCTTTGATCAGCAGTGGGACTGCTTCTATAAGAAGTGGCTCTTTACAATCGTTAAATTGAGCTGGAAGTAAAGAAACACCCTACTTACCTTGGCCACAAATGTATCCATTTTTTTGAAGCAGTCTTTCACTGTAGATTCATGGATAATGTTAAGTGTGGGCTTGAGCTGTTATTTTAATGAAAAAGAAAAGAAACTCTTAGTTTGAACAGTGACAAGTAAATTAAAGTTCAAAACCTGCCCTCTGATAGACATGGTCATTGACTGAGAGTGTTCTGCTGCCATATACAAGCCTGCAAAATGTGTTAATGCTAAAGGTAGTGTAGCACACGCTGTGTCTACAGAGAGGTCAAGGAAAGATTATATCAATGGTCAAGGCAAAGTAAGAGCCTGTGGATTTTTTTGTTCTGTGACAATACTGGTCTTTGAAGGAAACAGATTTCAGAATAACTAGTGGTCATTGACATGCAATGTTATGGATGTACTGATGTGACTATGTTCAATCATGAAAAATTATTACTGATATATGTATCAAGATTAAGCACTAGTTATTGCCCATTGTTGTACACATCTAGTCCTAGGGCCTGGCCTCTTCAGAAGCAGCAGTACAGATTTTTCAGTTCACTGCTTATATGATGCTCCTGCCCAGGCAATGTCCAGTCATGGAAACCTCTCTCCCCTGTAGAACTACAGTGGGTTCCCTCCCCGGGCAGCACAGGATATAGTAGGGTTTACATTTATACGCCCAGGTTTGTTAGCAAATCTGGTGCCTGGCGCAGTCATTAGTTGCAAGGGAAGCAAATCTGAGTAAATCTGAGGCTTTGTAATCTGTAAATAGTTCTTAAGCTGACCCCAACTGAATTAACTATATGTGCATATGTTTAAGCAGTTTATTCAGCTGAAATAGGCTGAATGCAGACCTAATATTTTCCTACAATGTTTTGCCTACAATTTGCATGTAATTTTTTATGTTAGCTTGTCTTGACAGAAGTTGTAAGTACTTGAAGAAAAGCACATGAAATTCATATTCAGTGAGAATCGTAAGTACTTCTGTTTAGAACTAATGCAGTCTTTAAGGAGAAGCAAGTTAAATACTAGCTTTTTAGGCATCACATCTCAAAATTAGCCCATAAATACAATGTGTGAATTTAAAATTGCCTGTATCAAACAGGTCAGTAAAATGGCTGAAAGATGCATGTCACTGCTTGCAGACAGATGTTTTAGGTATCATTATTTGAAAGTGTAGTTTTCTATTGTATTTTCAGCATGCATATTATCAGTTTTATTCACCATGAATATCTGACTTAAATGTCATACAGTGTAAATAAAAAAAATTATACTTACACAAGTCTTGAGCTGAGCATGAACCTCATACATTCCTCTTAGGAAAGTGGTCTTATCTTGAAAAGGAGTGTCTGCTCTCTTGAAAAACTGAGCAATTTCATGCACTATGTGAACAATGGCTGCATTATCATATTTAACCTGTGATGACAAAAAAATTATAGACAAGTTCAGTTTCTGAAATTTGCACTTAAACATCAGTTAATTTTTCAAGTGCCTGAGTCTTGTTGTCATAAGTTCTTAAACAATTTTCAGCACTTTCTGTTGCTTTTCTGAATTTTTAGTACAAAACATTATAGCTAGTAATATGCATTGCAAAGATGATATTTATTTGAAAATCTGGAATTGCATGTTCAATTTCTAGTTGCAATTCATAAGTTGCTTCAGTTCCAGTTGCTTTCGTGAGGTGGGCCCCTATTTTGTAATGTAAATATAGGTTGCATTTTTGGGCTGCATTTATATGCTTAGATATGTACAATGTGAGAGTAACAGTCAATAAAGGGACAAGAGTCAAGCACAGATCTTTTGAATTCAGACCCAGGACAGCAGACTGCAAGTCTTTTTTCCCAAGCCCAGTCCTTATCTGGTGAAGGGGAGCTCCCTCTACCTCAGAGAAGATGAAGTTCAGGAGAGGCTGATATTGCTGTCTGGAAGCTCCATTGCAGAGATGAGCTGGAAGCAAGCTAAACGAATTGCTGGGCTGCAGAACCACACTCTCAACCAGTACCTTCTTACTTTGTGGCATTGCAGACCTCAACTGAAGATGAACTGTGCATATCAAGTGCACACATGTGCTGAGTAGTACATAAAGTCACTCCTGCGCTGCCTTTATGGGGTCTGCTTCTGACTGAAACTGAGGTGGTCATGCTGTTATGGTAGCTTTTGTGCTCCCAGATTGATCCCAATTAATCTTTGCCTTTAAACAGCCAGACTAGCAAGAAAACATCTAACATTTTTCTTGTAAAATTGGCATCATGACTTAAATAATAGGAAAAGGGAAAAAATGGTGATTTCCATGAAAAGCCTCTCAGGGTAAAGAATTTGCACTGAAAAGTCAACAGGCAGATTTATCATTTAAACCTGTAATACAGTATGGCATAATTCTAATGCAGAAGTCTCATGAAAAGCTCTATAGGCTGTGTGAGGTAGAGCTGCTATAATGAGATAATGTCAAGTACATATATTTCTCTACTTACTGCTTTCAACATCTGCTCCGGGAAACACAAATCTTCATTGCTCACTTCCTCACACTCCAAAGAAAAGCTTCGTTTGTTCTTAAAGAAAACATCAGTGTAGAAACTTTAAGCATGTGCAAAACCAGGTTTACTATGGAAACAATTCGTAGAAGAGCCACTTTTCAGTTGGCCTCTTAACAATGAATAGTGTGACTGCATTGACAGAAGACACTATATCTCATGAGTTTCTGTGAAGGTTCATTTGCATACCTGTTCCTAAGCCCATCTAAAATGAAAACAAAAATAGCTGCTTGTTACCTGTTCCACCTTTTCTCAAATTTTCCAGGGATCCCAGTATGTACAGTGTTGAGGAAAAGGCAGGCTACAAAAGAAGCCAAATTAGGAAAGGAAACTTGCTTTCCATATAGCTGATTTAAAAAACACCTTCAGAGAGTGTTTGTACCAAAAACCTTATGAGTCTGGATGTCCTTTCCTTTTGGTAGTGTTGTGGCATGGTAAAGGCAATTATGGTGTTATGGTTTCAGGTGGTGCCAATTAGCAGGAATCCCAGATGACTCTGTGCTCTAAAATATGTGAGGTTCCGTGTAGAGGATGTGGAGCTCTTCTTGGGAAGACACAAAAAAAGTCATATATTCAACAGGATGAGTGTGAATTAAAAAAATAAAATCTAAAGTTAAGATTTTGGGCTCTGTAGAGAAGGGACATCTGACTCATAACCTCTTAACTGTGAAAAAAAATATTGTAATTGGGCAATTATTGTACATTTGAGAATTCCTTACACCTAAACAGAAAAAAGATGGAAAATGACATCTATCAATTGTGACAGTATTTTACACTTTGACTTACCAGTTTCTCAAGCTCCTGTAGAAGTTCACTCCACTGCACACTTTCGAAGCACCAGCGACTGTTGCGCTGGTGGTTGCCCAAGGATGTAGCAATAAGGCAGACAGTAAAGAAGAAGAAGCAGCTCCCAGGGCAATACATAGTCTAGTTCTGGAACCAGAAAAAGAAGACAGAAGGCTTAATAGAAAAAGGTGGTTTTACAGTTTTTTTAACTCTCACAAGCATAGCTGCTCATTTGCTCCTGTTTCTTCACATTTGCTCTGTATTTGCTGTTGTGCTGTGTTAGGCCTAACGAGTTCAGATTTTATGGTGGAACATTTAAAATTTAAATGCATTTCTCCAATGTATAAAGAGAAAAAAATTGTATAAGAAAACCTTTCTTATACTATTCGTGTAACATGTAAGGAGTTGCATGTGTATTTTCCTTTTTTAAGTCCTATTCTGTTTTTCTGAAATACTTATTTTCTCTTATACTTCCGTATGAATAAACAAACAGTATCTAGAAAACTGCCATTATTTGCTGTAAAAAGTTTGACTAAATGCAAACTATTGCCTACTAATAATGAATTAAAAGTTAGATTTTTTTTCCCACAGGAGTTTGCTATGTACTAGCCTGTGACCTTGTCAGCTGTAACTTGTAACATGTTTTAAAGCAGTTGCTTCTAAATGTAAAGTTGTGTTTTAGTCTCATTTGTTTTCTTAAACTCATTTTATGTTCCAGTAGAAAAGCAAAAAGGAAAAGATGAAATGAGTAAAATAATCTCAGCTACAAAAATGAGTAAGAAAACCAAAGAAGCCTACCTTGTGGATAGTAGTCTGCTTTTGGTCGTGCACTTCTGCAGGGCTCCTGAGGTACCATTCTGTCTGCTCTCTGAGTCCTTTTTAAATACTCTTCTCCCACTTCTGTGACCACCTCTTCTCAGTAGATGATGCAGAATGAAACTTATCTTCTTTCAGTATTCCATCCTTCCAGGTGTGCTGATTTCCAGGCAATAGAGAGGCTGTATGTGGGTGGCATAGAGGCCACGTTTTGAAGTTTTTGTTTAAATAGAAAAAATCTAAATGACTAAAATCTGTAGAACAAAATGCTGTATTTTACAACTTTATTGTTAACAGTTTGTAAGTATTCACATGCAGGTGATAAAATACATAGCACACTGATCTCCCATATGAACAGTATGATTTTTGTATTTACAATATGAATGTAGAATTTTGTGTAACTTACTCCATGTGATTTATACTTGTGTAATTCATATTGAACAGTAAAAAGTTTAATGATACTCATTCTGTGTTAACTTCTAACTTTATAGTTCTGTAATTATTATATTTACTTTCAAATGTAAAAATACAAAATCATATGCAGACACATATATGTACATGTTGCACACATGTTAATTACACAAGTTGTGCCAAGTACAATGAAATAATCTGCGTAAGTTTTTATTTGACTGTATATTGGAGGTATTAGAGAGAATTAACTTCCAAGAGAGCTAATCTCTACAAAATCAGAAAATGTAGTAGTAGTAATAATAAAACCAGATTTTCATTAAATTTTCTCCCTGGAAATTTTAAATCCCATTAACACTCAAAGCAGCTCTAGCATCCAGCTATACTGTTCTTGGTATTTCATACCTGTCTGAGACCTTTCATCGTACTGCCTAAAGTTTCTCTGTAATAGTTTGGCCAAATGTTAAGAACTATGTCACTTGAAGACAGAAGGGGTTTTGCACCAGGTTTTTAAATCTCTTGTTATATGGATTGGCTTGTCATTCTGAAAGCCCTTGGGTACCTAACATCCAGCTTCTGGAAAGCTCATTAAGATCATATTTGTATCTTTCATTTGTAACTTTGTCAGCTTGCTCCTTTTCAGAACACCTGCCCATCTTTAATATTTTTACTTTACTAATGCCAGCAGATGATAATTCTCTGTGCCATTCATTAATTTTCAGGAATTGTAATAAGAAACTTAATATCTGAAATTAAGGGCAATTTTTGCCACCTGTCTGAGAATAAGTAGCTAGATGGGTGTGGTAAAAAAGGCCGCGTCTTGCCTGGGAGATGTGTCATGAACATCTTTTCAGCAGTAGGTTCTGGATACAGGACTTGAATTTACCATAAGATAAACATGCAGCCACCAGGGCAGGGTAAATTGAGGGTACCTCTGTCTTAGCATAATGCTGTGTCAGGATTGAATAGAGGGCAGTGGTAACAGGGCAAAGTGGGCATCAGTGGAGGAAGCTGGAACATTTTCAGACTCGGTTGCCCATTTCAGTCTGATCATACCTTTCAGTGTGAGCCACTTTACTATCTAACTTGTTGCTACACACGTGGACCTAAATCTTAGGGATTCATTTACATTCAGTTGTGTTGAGTGACAGCTTGATTCAACATCAGTAAAAATTGGAAAGTATATGTTGTATACTACACCTTCAATGACTTCCAATAGGAAAAATTCAAAGAGGTATTTTGTGGGAGGAGGAGAGTTGCATGAACAGTGCCTACCTTCCTTGTCTTTGTCTTCTCATTTCTTCCTTTCCTCTTTGTGACTTCTTGAGAGATCAAGAATACAGAATAGATGATGTGCAATGATTGCTTTGTAGTATCTTGTGACTATATCATAACTATTCTTTCAATGATTTTATTGTACCTACAATAAAATTTGGTTGGAGCACTTTGGGAAGTGTATTCAGGGAAGGAGTGCAGTGTGGCTACAGCTGAAACACATCAGATTTCTTTCTGTAATGTTTGACAGTGGGGGTTCTTTCTCAGAAGGCTGATCAGATAACCATATTGTGAGCCTACAGTTTACCTCTGTGAATGTTTGTATTAATTTGTCTGACATTGCAATGCAAATATGTTCTTTTGAAGAAAACCACAAAAAATAGAGAGGAAACAATTTTTATTTATGTTTTCTTTTTAGCTGTGAAAATAATCTTATTTGGACCTACAAATCTTTCAATATAAGATTTTTTAAAAAGTGTATTTCCCTTTAAATTTAGACTATCTTAACAGCATAAATAGTACCTGAGTGTTATTAGAGTGATAGATTTTTCTTGGTCTGAAAGGTGACTGACAAATGTCTGTTTAAAAATTTGCCACTTCATTTTTTCCATCCTGCTTAGGTTTCAATATTAGGCTTCACACATCAGGACAATTTCGTTTCCTTTTGTGCACTGGCACTCCATGAGTAAGCAGAACTGGCATCTGAAATGCTTTAGCTTTTTTATTTAATGTTGTCTTCCTCCATTGTGGTTTTTCCTTTCATAAGATTCTTAGCAGTGATGTGGTAAAACTTTTGTCCTGCTTTTGTTCTTTCTAATTAAAACATTCACAAACCAGCAAAAAGACTTGTAAGAGAATTAACTAATGAAAAATATTTCACAGAATATTTATTGATCATAAGAACCACAGTCTCTATTGTGTTTTGGCCTCTTTCTGCTGGTTTGACAGAGGAAACAGCAGCTTATTTTCTAAAAATGACGTAACTGAATACGGTCTGTATGTCTCAGGAACTATAAAAATTCCTCTTGCTAGAGGATCCCATCCTGTTTGGCACTGTGTGGGAGAAGTGTTTCTGCTCCACCCCACCCCTTTTTTTCAGCTTTGTTTGAAAAGGCACACCTGGCTGTGTGAAACATATCTGCAGAAAGTGAAAGTGGCATCTGAGAGAAAGTAATTTCCTGCTCTTCAGGAAGAGGAATCAAAAAATCTTGGAAATTAAATATCTAACCTCTCTACTTGGAATTTCAAGATAAAGTCCTGTAAATGAAAGATGTCATCATAGCTCTCAAAAAAAATTTGCTTTCACTAGTTCAAGAAGATGGATAGAAATAAAAATTATTAACCTTTGTTAGGCCTCATATAAGTGTAAGTTATAAATCATCTTTAAGGCAACAAAAGGGAACTTGGAAGATCTGTATGTCCAGACTTTTATTTTGGTTACCTTAATGGAATCTCTTTTTTCTTTATTACTTTAATTCTTATCTCTGGAAGAGCATCCATTGGGATATTTAGGATTGTATTGAATCGGAACAGTTTAACAGAAGGCTTACTTTCTCTCTGCAGAAAGCAACCTGAATATTGTTTGAGAGTAAAGCAGAAAACTCAGCAAGAGCTTGTGTTAGTAGCTGAGCCAGGAACAGCCAGGTCTCCAGAGACCCAGCAATGTGAACATGGATAGACTCTTTCCTATCATAATTTAACCATTCATACCATTCTTTGTGGAGAAAGATTCAGTATGAGGTAAACCATGTTTACATAATATATGTTGTTGACTTCCGCAAGGCAGTTGTCCTGCAAATTCATCATATCTTAGAACAAAAAATCCCAGAAATAAAATATTTACCAGAAAGAGGAGAGAATACTGGTGACTGCTGTAGGTACCTGATGCTTCATGGGTAATAAATTCAGGTTGCTTAAAAACCCCCTCTCTTTAATTGTCTCACTTCTTAACTTCAATGGATTTTTGTAACGGGTTGTAGTATATATGCCTATTATTTCATTAGACATATGCGAGTACAGAAGGTGGATGTAGAAGACCAATGAGGACTTAATAATCTGACATGATTATGGTCTTTTAGTTCCTTTTTATTTGACTGCCAGTATTGTCTTGTTTTAGCATGCTACATTTTAGAAGAAAAGGAAAATGTGATTAAATTAGATTCTGAAACAATTTTCTAATTGGAGTAGTGATAAATTATATTTTGTATTAACATACAACCTTTATAAATTGATGAAAAGTATAACGCAATCCAATGTGTACCAGAGCTGGAGGCTGGAATTGGTGATGTTAGAAATTTCTGCATATTTTTTTTCCATAAGATGTGAGCCAGAGTAAACATGCTTCAGAAAGTTTCATCCAGGTTGAATTGTGATCGAAAAATCAGAAAGTGACAGTAAAAAAAAACCCTGCTTATTTTTTAGATGTCCTCACAACCACATCACTGCCTAATTCAAATATTGCACTTGTACAAACAATCATAATGGTTAAACATTCTGGTAGGGCCTGAACCTTATTTGAGAATGCTTAATCCTTGCCACTTTTGGTATCATTTCCTTCCATAGCATTTAATAATCACTGCTTTCTATTTCTGAAGTTCATACATCGGTTTTAAAATTCTCATTAATTTCTTTCAGTGTACAGTTTTCAATGTACAGTGCAATAACCTATCTCTATGTGCCAAATATTCCTGAGTTCATGTTTGGAAGATCTTTGTGGTTTACATAATCTCTTTTACCAATATTGTAATATGAAACATTATAGTTGTCATTATTTTGGCATCCAGACCAAGGCACTATCAAAAGGCCCAGCTTCTTGGAAGTGCTGATCGCTCAGTCTCTGAAAATCATACTTTTAATATTCAAAATAGGAAAAAAAATAAAATCAGTTATTTTAAAAATCATTATAAGGCCATGTACCTTATAACATTACATTAACCTGTCATCTTTTGTTAAAACTTACTCTGAACTTATCTCAGTTCTACGTGCATGAATGTAAGCCTTGCGAGCATTTAATTTTTGTTAATTAACCCAATTTTGTCAGAAAATAATGCAAAAATATATCTGGAAAATCTGTGAATTAGCTATACAGTTTAGCAATTCAATAAAGTGTGACAGTTCATAATTCAAAATCTAAAATTAAGATCCTGTTCTGTTTAATTGCCATCAAATTCCATAATATTTTTTACTTATTTAAAGGCAAGTGCAGTTAAAAACAATGTACTTCTATGCTGAAAGCGTCAATGACTGACAGTTATGACAAGATACATAAAAAATCTTTACGAATATATGGGAATATCAAAATGGTGGAAATCCACTCAATTCTGATCAGAAAACCTTATGTTTTGTGATTGACACATGAAATTTCTCCTTCAGGAAAGAATTAATGAAAGAGTAGAAAGGTCAATAAAATAATGGAAACAGAAGTAAAACAAGAAGGAAACCTAATTATAACAAAACTACCAATTTTCAAATCTCTGCAGACTTCTTAAGCCTCATCATACCTACTATCTTTACGTATTACCTTATGTGGAGTCTGGACCCCTGAGCTGGGCACAAAGGTTCCAGAAAGAGTACATGGAAAATTCATCTGCCATAATCAGACCTGAAACACTAGGTACACTGAGAGACTGAGCTAAAAAGGAAATTTTTTTGTTCTTCTTTGAGATGGGTAGTGTCTGCTGCTTACTGGCCAGAGATTCCCTTCCCATCTCAATGTTCTATGATTCAGTGATTGAATACAAGGGCAAATATTTTGGAAAAGAGCAGTTATTTTGCTTTACAGTGTCAGATAAAAGCATTGTTGTCTTTTACATCTTTTCTCCCTCATCATTGGTACCCCTCTATTGTGTTGGTGCTTGGTCATGGATATCTCCTGAGACTACGGCCACATGGAGAGGAGAGTGAAGGTTTGTTATGTGTTCTGTGTTGGGTGCTGGCTGGCTGACATGTTTGTGTTAATTGACATCTCTCGTTCATTGTGGTTTTGTTAAATGAGGTGCTGTGTGTCCATGCAGTGAAGCCCTGCAGAGACATGTTGTATGTAGGGCACGAGACAATGGGGTTGGCAGGTGGCGTGCTGGGTTAGGTCATTATATATCCCTGTGGGATGTGGGTCGGATTAGAAGATGTGAGGGGTTGGATTAGAAGATGTGAGTTGGTGGATTAGAAGACCTAAGGCAGCGTCCTCCATTAAGGGCTGTCAGCATTGCTCATGGGCTTCCTTTGCCAGATGCTGGAAAGGCTCAGTCTTCCCGAACATTCCCCCATCGCAGACCAACCCAGGATGGTTAGACAGTAGGGATGCCTGGAGAACTTGGCCTGGAGTAAAGTGTCGGAGAGGCTGTAACAGAACTTCACCCTCATCCAAGTAGAACCGATGACCATTATGTTAAATTGATGCCTCTGTTCCAAAGACATGCGTATGTCAGAGGAACAGCCAGAAACATGGGTGATGTCCCATGATGGGTGATGTTTAGAATAAAGTATAACCTGGAGATTAAGATATCCTGTACTAACTAGGGATGAACATAAAAACCATCCAGCTTGTGTTAACTGCTATGTTTAGTTAAGTCTTGTGCCTGCCTCAACTGCTTAGTGAGGCTGTACAGGTGTCGTGGCAGCTGCACAGCCTTCCAGTCCAAGAGCAAGTGTTTCATTTATTACAGTGGACAAAAGGCCCTACTGTTCTTCCCAGATATGCTTTAAAAGCAAACTGCATTGACTTCTCTAGAGAGCTGATTCATTTTGTCTTTCCTTCAAAGTAGAGTGGACTCATTTTGTCTCACAAAATATTGGACTGGCTCCTTTGAGATTTTCAGATGCTGGATCTGCTCCATTCTTGAACGTGAGATAGATGCGGGTCAGGCTCAGTAGCATGCAGGGGAAGAACATGACATGGCTGGAATAAATGAATTCAAAAAGCTGGAGTTCTCTTAAATTCAGACATCTCTATGGCTTCCAGAACTAAAGTTTTGAACATATGTGTATCATGCAGGAATCCAATACTAATTCAATTATTTTTGGAATTGTTCCAAAATGAATTTTTTTTGTAGAGCAGACATTACGGCCTACTCTTATAGCTACTTTTTACCCCCCTCCAAATATATACGTAATATGCACTGTAATAGCTAGTCAATATGCATTAACATATAAATTGAAAAAACTCCATTATTCACCAGATTTCACCAATCACCTCCAAGAAAATTTTATTACCAAACTTCTGACATTTAAAGAGTGAATGAACTTAGAAATGTCTGGGGGACTTTCAGCCTTTCAGAAGCTCGTGGTTTCTTACTCATTATTGCACGGAAAAGCTTCAGGATTAAAAAAGAAAGGTGGACAACCAGGAAGAATAGGTAAAACAGTCTAAAATGAGAAGAGTTTTTTTTTTCCAGTGAAAATTTAATGTTCTTTGGTCTCAAGTACATCTCCAGAAATGAGGATTTTTAAATCTGTAAAAATATAACCGATGAGTATGGACACATCTGAGATGGTTTCGGTTACAATGACTTCTGCTTCAGTTTCCCATTCGTTTCTGTAGGCTTGATAAAGTAGCTGAGTGTGTGGTGAAAAAACACCAAACGTCTCATTTTTGCTTCTATACAGTGAAGTTGGAAGTCTCCAGAGACTAAGCACCTTCATTTTGTATTTTGAGAAAACTTAAGCTACTCATTTCTTTAAAAAGTCATAGCAAGTCATATTTGTGAAAAGGCCAGTGAATAAACCCACAATCTGATGTAGGAGACCTAAGGTCAGAAGCCTCCTCTGCTTAACATAGTGCAGCCTCATCATCCAGGGGGTGCCAGCTTCATTTGTAATAAAATATTTTAGGCTTATGGCACTTGTGCAGGTTTGCTTAAATGAAGGAGTGATGTACACAAGGCAGGCACATTAGTACAATAAAACAGATTTTTCACCCTGTGATAAGTGGATCAAGGTAGTGTCAGAATTGTTAATCCAGGATTTTGGACTACCTCTATCCATTGATTGCATAAAAATTAAATTAATGAGAAATTTCATAAACATTAATTTTTTATTGTTTTCAGATGGCAAAATTATAGAAGATAATTTTTAAATTGCTATATGTATTAAGCAGTTTAGTAAGGCTTAAATTCAGTGCAAAATGAATGGGAAGAGGAGACAACACGTGGAGAGAATGAAGCCAGTTATTTTCAGTTCCCAGAAATGGACATTTTGAAGAGATGTATAAGTCAGCCCATCATTTAGATTTTCAGTAATAAAGAGCTCTGTCCTGACTTGCAGTAACAATCACAGGTTTGAGTCTTTTTTTTTTTTTTTAAACAGAGTACTCATAGGAAAATGCATCATCATTGCAAAGGCATTTCATAAAGTCTGGTCTTAGAAACCTATATCTGACTTTTCACACAACCTAGAAATTTGGAAGTATGAAACTTTTATTTCTAAATAGAAATATATAACAAATGCACTTTAAATTAGTTTAAATTTTTAGCACTAAGTTGTTCATGGTTTTTTAGAAGAGGTATTTACAAAAATAGGTTTTTTAAACCTTTGTTTCATTTCTAAATTGATTTTCATAGTTAGCTACAGATACAATTTTCCCCAAATCCAAGAATATTTCACAGCATAAAGTGGCAGATTAACCCATCACATAATCAGAGATAAAATGATATGTTTATTCTTGTTCTTGCAGTTAGCTGAATTCAGGAAGATATTTTAAATGGTGAATGTATAATTGCAAAATATTCTAAATTGATGTGTATGTATATGGATACATATCCATCCATGCAAATATTAATGTCACTGTTGATTTACTATACAGAAAAAAAATAAGTAATTTTCCAGAAGATCTGAGAATGGTAGTTCTTGAAATATTTTAAGCCAAACCTTTTTAGTGAATGGGTTTTTTTGAATTGCAGCTGAAAATGAGACCTTAAAAATTGTTGTTGTAACTTGTTAAGAAAGAAAACCAACAAACAAACCTGGAAGGTTACCATTTTTAAAACACTTCTGAGTTGAAAAACTTAGGTTTATGTAATAAATATGTAGTCTACTTTACTGTGGGCTTTGAAAACAGTGTCAGGAGTGTGACATGGATAGTTACATGCAGTTTTCCTATTTTATATACCAAAATTTCTAATTTCTTATGACACAGATTTTTCCAGTTGCCCAATGGACTTAATTTTTCACGGTGCAAAATCATGATGCTTTTTCTAGCTTTCACTTTTGTTGTTCAGAGAAGCACTGGAAACTTTCACTTTGCTTCAACCAGCTGCTGGAAAATAGTCTACTCCCTTCCTACAAATTAGACACCTCACTTTGCAATAATTTGCAGTTTTTTAATGCCCAGCTCAGTTTTTGTTTTGTTTAATAGTTCCATTTCATGAAATGAAGAATTGTTTGTACACTGCATTCCTGCCAGTGTCAGGTGGGTTTTATTATTTTTTTAAGTTACAGAATTTCATTAGTGGGTTTCCTGGCAATAACTGGAACATCTCTGATGCTGACTTAACGGTGAGACTCAGGGAATTTCACAGCTAGTCCATACTTCATGAGTCTACATTGACACAAAATCTGACACATTTACTTTCCTTCTAGTGTAGCCCTGGCCATTTCACAGAATCAAATAATCAATTAGTTGGAAAGACCTCTGAGATTGCTGAGTTCAATCTTTGACTGAACATCACTTTGTCGACTAGACCATTGCACTGAGTGCCACATCCAGTCTTAAACACCTCCAGGGATGGTGACTCCACCACCTCCCTGGGCAGCCCATTCTGATATCTAATCACCCTTTCTGTGAAAAAATTCCTTCTATTGTCTAATATTCCTCCTAATGTCAAATTTGCTTGCTGTATGCTAAGTTCAGTAGGTAGGACTGGGCTTTGTGGCCTGGAAAAAAAGCCTTGTAACCCTTATGCCAGCTAATTAATTTGGTCTTAAAACCCCAAAGAATATATCTTCAATAGTAGCAAGGAGTGGTCTTACAAGGTAGTCATAACTTCCACTAATCATCTCAAACTTGTTTTCAAGGCTGCCTTCCAAAATGCTATCTTTCATGCGGGACTGATGTGTTTGTCACTTGTGGATCTGGTTAGAATTGAGGGCTATTCTTCATATTCCTGATATATAACTGAGTGGAAAATACAAGTCACTTAAGTTTTACTTTACTATAGGACACAGGACTTTGCACAGTCATCTTTGCACTGGCCTATGTAGTTTGACAGTAAAACTCCTATAATGTCTAGCACTATTGCAGAGTATATTTTCCACTGGATATTAAAAGTAGCAAAAAAGTACATTTTTAAGTTATGTCATGCACATATGTCACCTGGCACCACTTAGTACATCTTTATTAAGTGGAGTTATTTTGTTTTATTGTAGAAATTTATGATATAGTGAGGGTAAAAGGAACACCACAACCTGAATAAATATCGAAAAAAAATTAAAGTAAACAGCTACAAAACTATAAGAAATAATTTAAATACAGACATACAATAAAGTCAGGTGGAAATCATTTATTAAGTCCATCAGCAGTGAGTTATGCCATCTGTTTTCAGTGGTCTGTCAGTGAGATTTCCAGTAGATAAAATTACTTTGATTTTATCATTTTAATTATCATTCACTTTCATCTGAATTGTATAGCAAGAGTATATAACTTTTGAAACTGTTTCAGGTCTGGTAGACCTAGTTTTCCCTGAAGTGAAGCTTAATCACCACTCAAATAGTTAATTAGAATTATTATCATGCCTACAAGCAGGATCTCACTGAAGAACATGGGAACGAGAGAAGATCATAGTCTTCTGCATTGTCTATCACAGGAAGGTTACTTTTCAAATTCTTTGTAAAGGACAACTAGGAATTGTTGAGAGGAAAAAAAGAAAAAGTGCTCCTTCCCCAAGGGTCCTCAGGGAAGCAACTGTCTCTTAAAACCTGCTTCATTTTCCTAATCCTCATACTTGTCATCTAAGGTTTAGTTTGTTTTTCTCCAGAATTTCTGTTTTAAATTCATGATTGTTCTGTGTCTTAAATAACTAACAAACTAGTTGTGTAGGGTGAAGTGTGGGGTTTTTTGGTTGGTTGGGTTTGGGTTATTTTTTTTTTTTTTGGTGTGGGGGGAAAGGGGCGGTTGGTTGTTTGTTTTAATAAGGAATTTCCTGGATGAAGAATAATAAAGGTTGAATTTATTTTGTGTAATATTTGCCCTCTACAAGATAGCATTTATGTAATTTAATATTTTTTATAATGTTAAGCAATGAAGAGAGAGGGACTTAACGTAAGTCACTTCAGCCTAGAACAGATGGAATAAATGAAAAAAGATTCCTAAAGAGGAATCTCTCTTCTTAAAAGAATAAAATAGATGAGTAAAGACCTCTGGAACTTATGTTGTCCAACTCCCTGCTAAAGTGGGGCCAGACTTAGGGTGGGTTTCACAGTGGTGTGCCCAACTGAGATTTGAATATCTCCAGTATGAAAAGATATTGCCTTTCTGGACATCCTTTTTCATATATTTGATTACACTCGTTGTGAATGGTTTTTTTCATGCTAGTCAAAATTTCCGTTATTGCAATATGTGTCCCCTGCTAGTCATCCTATCGCTCTGCACCTCTAAGAGGAGTCTGGCTCTGACTTCTCTATACCCTCTCTTTAAGCAGTTGTAGACTTCCCTTTAGATTTCAGATTTTTAGGCTTGCAAACCCAGTTCTCTCAGCTTCTACTCATCTTGTGTTCCATGCCCTCTAATCATCTTGGTGACCCTTTTGCTGAACTTACTCTAGTATGACAATATCTTTCTTTTTACTGGGAAGCTCAAACTGGACTTGGTACTCCAGGTGAGTTCTCACAAGTGCTGAATAGAAGAGAATAATAACTTCACTGGACCTGCTTGGCAGCCCTTGCTAATAGAGGCCAGCATGTTCTCCACTGGAAAAATGCAATGTTGATTCATCTTCATGCCCCCAAGGACCACAGGCTGATTTTGCAAAGCTGTTTTCTAGCTGGCAGCACTCAAAGTGTGCAGTTGAGTGGGGTTATTCCATCCCAAGTACAGGACTTACCATCTGCCTTTTTTGAACATGGTGTCAGTCCATATCCCCAGTCCATTGAAATCCCTCTGAATTAAATTCCTTCACCTTCCTGTACTGACCCCTTCCCTCCAATCTGATATTCTCTATAAACCTGATGGGACTGTAGGTCATTAAAATACACATTGGAAGTACTGGCCCCAGATTAGGCAGCTGCCCCTCAGCCACCAGATTTGGGCTAAGAGAGCAGGTTCTACACTGGTTGTATGTCTTTTCCAACCTAAACAATTCTATAATTCTATGATCTGGTGACTCCTGAGGAATACTGTTGGGAATTCACTATCAGTTGCCCTTTATGCTCTCGATTGCAACCCATTCCCTGCCCAGTCAATTTCTCCCTCATAACCCATGTATTGAAACTGTATTTCAAACCAGTTTGATTAAAGACTGCCCTGGAATACCATATCAAAAGGCTTGCTAAGATATTAAAATTAGTTGAATGAGTTACAAAAGCATGAAGAGGCTTTAGTCAAAGGTCTGAGAATCTACAAGCCCAGCAGTGTGATCAGACAGAGCTACAGAATATAAGGACAAATGTTTTCACTTTGAATGCAACTTGCCACAGTCTGAAACTATCACATGGTCATTGTGCTTTTTGCCATTTGAGTGCTCTAGATAAATGGGAATACAACTACAAAGGCTCAGCCAAACATTCCTGATGATTCATCTTCATACTTGTTTCATCTTGCAGCTCCCAATATTTACTCTGTTATAACCTTTTGTATAACAGCTGTTTTCCCTTCTCTGAAGATGTTAAATGTGGAATATTCATTCCAGTCAAGTGGACAATAGTTTCAGTCAGACAATAATTTTCTTTTATGTTTGAATCTAGTGAATTAGGGTTTAAATCTCTCCAGGCTGGGATATTCTTATAATTAAAAGCATATTAGTGTACCATGTGTTTCAGTGCAGTTTCTCAGATTAACTAGGATTGCAAGACTGAATTGACAAGCAAAACCTTCAGTATTTACAAAGCCTATTCTATATTTCAAGTGGATACATTTTCCATGGGACTTGTGCTCTTGATTCTCTTAGGCTGTGTTCAGACACCTCAGAGTAATTATTTGCTATTACCTCTTAGTGCCTGCCCTAGCCATGTTGGGACAAGAAATGAGTCTGTGTTGGGATGAGGCAACGCCATTTCCCTCCCTGTTTCTGTACTCTTCTTCCATTTGAAGAAAATGTATTTACAGAAGCCAAAATGGTATAAAAGGCCAGCTGAGGAGCTAGCATGCCTCAAACGTGCATTTGTTTGCCGGGTTGGTGCAGTAACACTAGCTGGCTCCATGTGTGGGGATGGTTTATTCTGGCAGAGGCTGTCTCCTGCTCTTACTTGATATTTTTAACACTAGAAGAATTTTTTGTTCCCCGCCTCCCCAACCCCCAATTGCTTAGTTGCTGACTTTTTGTTTTCTTTAAATAAATATCGGAATATTTCTGATTTGGTCTAGTAAAGAATATATTCTGACTATAAACTGAAGCAGATCATAATATGAAATAGTCTTTCTCATATATATGTGGGAAAAGAAGTAACTTGCAGTAAACCTCAGCAGGTACAGTGATAATAGTCCAGATAAAAACTGCTCAGCAAACAGCCAAGACTGTTTCTGCAGAATGTTCCTTTCAGGATTTCTGTGAAATGCTCCAGAAAATAAGGTTTCTTCTTCTCTAAATTACTACTATACTAAACATCCTAGGTGCAATATGTACTGACCTAAAGACTTGTCCAAGCTATTTTTTCCCTACAAAGAATCAAAATTAAATACAAATCTTTTCTCTAACTGTCCTAGACTGAAAAGGGAAAAGGGAATACAGGAAATTTTCCTGATGATTAGGAACCAGGCAAAATGATTATTTTTTAAACAACAGACTGCTTAAATGACACTTTCTAAAGCTCTTTGTCACCTTATCCCCCCCATGAACCATGACACAATAACCCTATAAAAAGTCATTAAAGTGATATTGAATTATAGTGTTAAGTTCAGATCTTAAGGGAGGGCTTTTCATTTGCATCCAGCAGGTTTTCTGTTCATCTATTCTTTCCACTTTATCTCTCTTGTAAAAAAATTTGCAAGCTGAAATGAATAAAACATTCAACATCCAACAGGAAATGAGACCTTGTAAGATATTTCATCATGCTTGTTACAGTACCTAGAAAACCACAAATTGTTTTTAAAAGAGAACAGGTTATCCATGAAATAACACGATAAAATGAGGAAAATGAAACTCAAGTTGTTGCACAAAGGGGAAACGTCAGCAAAAAGTATGTTGAAACATGCAGGTGAAATCTGACATTCCTATTGCAGCAAAAGGTCACTGGGAATACATGACCTGCCCTAGATCAGTAAGATTTTGTAGAGAAGCACTTCAGAAACTGTCACAGTCTGAAGAACTCAGATATACACAGAACATTTAAAAGAATTCCCCTTGATTCTTTGCTTCAAAAGCATACTTTACCATTTTTCTGGTCCATGTGTGCATTCAGGTACCTGTCAGTGCTGGCAGCAAACCCTCCCTGCAGGGAGTCACTCGATTCTGTGCTGCACCTCTGTGTCTCAGACATCGTACAGCATGTGCTGTCACAGCTGGACACCTCTCAGCTTTTCTGGACCTGTTTGCTGGTGTATTCATGACCATTGACAGAAACAAGATGCCTCCACCCTCAGGCCTCTGGAGTCCTTAGTTTGGTTAATTCCTTGAATTATTTTTCATAAGTAATCATACATACCTGACACTTTTGTTTATTCTTTCTGTTATGTTTCCTTGCCTTCCATTACGACGTGATTCCCGGCAGAATTGCTCTTTTTGATAGCATTATGGGCAGGACGTCTCTCTATTTTCAAGCCTTTGAGTGACACTCTGCCAGGAGAACCTTTTATGAATCTACTTAGAAAATAATTTTTGTGCAAATTGCCCTTTACCCATTGTCACAGGCAGAATAGGAGCTTCAGGCAAAGTTTATTAGAGACCACGTTATCCTACTTTGGTTGTTTTATTTTACTTATGTCCTCAAAATTGCCTGTTCTTACACATTTGTGTTCCAGTTACAATTGCTATTTGAACTATTTCATACTTCCCAAAGTTTCTTCCATTTTATTGTCAGAACTGTTTGGTTCAGCATTGTCATGTTGAAATTCCACCTGGGAATAATATTTTGGAAGGAGACTTTGCAACCAGGCCTGTTTTTCTGTATAGGCTTTTATAACATTCTAAAGAATGAAATGCTAAATCTCCAACTAGCATGTCCTTAGTGCTCAACTAACTTGGATTCCTTGAAAATGGTAGCTTAGAAATATTAAAACGCGTATAACTTTTCCTGCTGTTGAAATCTAGATGCCTTTACAATAGCTTAGATGTACATGAATGTGGCTGTCACATTTTCTTCAGAAATGTCTATGGCACAGTTTGTTGTCTCACCTATCAGTGCACATTACAACAATTTAAGAATTACTGTAATTCGACTAGCAGGAGTATTAATATATTTGCCACGTGCTTCAAAAATAGTTTGAGTTCTGAAGTGTGAGCTTTTCTGTACATTGTACCACAGGACTGGAATAACATAAAATCCCAGCAGAGGGACCCCTCATACCTCATAATGTATGTTTTGTGCTTATAAGAGCCTTTTGTTCCTGGATGAGCATTGTTCTCATAGAAAATATCTCAAATATTAATATGTAGTCTATGAATAAAAAAAATGTAAAACTACTTTATTCACCTATTGGTCAGACCAGTATTAATTTGCCTGTTTTCATGTTTGAAATCTAGAACATGCATTTGAACTGTCAATTTTGAAAGAAGGCCCTAAGAATTTATATTTGCAACACCTCTCCCAGCTGTAATAGAGTGAATGTTCGGATTTAGCACTGCAGATGAGTCGAGTTGTCTAGGTAACAACCTGCTGCCATAGCTTTACTCAGTACCTTTACAGTCTTTCCTTATACTATTCAAATCTTTTTTAATCAGTTCAAAATAGAACCTGTGGAAATGCTAAAGATATAGCCATAAACCTGAAGTGTATAACATTTTTCTCTTGATTTATGTGTAATTTTAGGAACTCTCTACAAGCTGCTTTACATACTGTATTTTGACTACACTAATGCTTATGTTCAGTGCAGAAAAACACTAATGTGAGGCCTATAGGATGCTCAGACATTTTGTGTCTGTTTTATGCAGTTTCACCAGTACAGTTAAAGGCTAAATATACTGTATCCATCACTAGAATTCTTCCATTCACTCTGTCAAATGCTCAGTCCCTGGGCCTGTCCTGATATTTGGTAGGTGGTCCAGCCTGACGTTTCAGCACCAGAACAAACATGCACATGCACACACACAGAGAACAGAGAGCACAAGAGCATGCTGGTACAGAAAGTAATGGAAACAGAGGTTAGTGGAGATGCCAAGTACAAAGCTTGGCCACACAATAGTCCTGACCTCCCTCCTACTTACGTGTGACCTGCGCTCTTTTACTCCCTCCTTCTCTTCACTATTCCATGACTGCTTCTCCCCAATCCACCTAGATCTCTGCCACTTTTGTCCTTTTCCCTAAGTATTGCATAGTAAGCTCTTTAGATTTCTGCAGTCCCCTCAAAATGCCCCATACTGAGTCTCATGCAGTCCCATGAGCCTCCTCAAATATTCTGTAAGATGTTTGGTCTTTCCTCTGAGACCCCCAATTATGGTGTTTCTTTTCATATCAGTTGCAAAGTGCTGCCTGGCCCTTTCACAGGCTGAACAGGTGGGTCCTGAATGGCCCATCAAGCACTGAGAGTTCTGATCCTTCCTATTGTCTTGGTTTCTACTTCTGATTACAGTTTGTCTCCTTCTGTCTTCAATTTATAGTGTTTTCTGTTCCTTGACTGTGTCTCTCACGTTGAATAGTCATTAGCTAAACACCTGTCTGAACCAGCTATCCTTCCAATCCAGATAACCTTGTCCTGTGCATGTCAGCTATATATGCACTGCAGAAGAAACTCCCTGACTAAATTCTTTCCCTATGTCATCGTTACAAGGATGTGTCTCAAAGAAATTATAAAAATTCTACAGCCCATCAGGTCCTATGAAATGAAGTGAAGAAATTATGCATCCAGGAGTAGTTGGTTGTTTTAGGCATTCACAGAAGCATTAGCTGCTGCTTTTAACTCAGTGAGATGGTTTCTGTACTGCACTGTGGTTTTCCATGTTCTATTGCATTCAGTGCCACAAAATGAAAAAAAAAAACTTCTAGCCTTAGTCTGAGACACAAAACCAAAGGAAAATGTGTGAACTAGGGAATAATGTTAATGCATTAAATATAGAATTGTCTTAGGAAATACAGCAGGAAGAGGATTGAAGAAACTATCTGTTCCATCCCATTGCTTGACTCCATTTGAACTATTCATTCATAGTAGCCTGGCTAACTGGTAATTAAAAAGCTCAAATTACAAAGCTTTTCTGCAACCTCCATATCTAATCTGTTCCAATCTCAACTATCTTTTTTGTATAAAAGTTTTTCTTATGCTTTGAAGTAAATTTCCCTTAAATCAGTTTTAAATAAATTAGAATAACCCACCAGTCTTTTAATCTGTTGCTGAATTAGTGCTGCTATTTAGATTGTTGATGTGAAAGTATCCACATTGATGCTGTGAAAGGAAGGCTTAGCTTTTGTAATTTTTGACAAAAGACTTTTGTAGCAGAGTTGTAACAAGACCAAAAAAAACCCCCAAAACCCCCCAAAAAACCTACCACCCCTCCCAAAAAAAAAAAGAAAGAAAGGAGTGGATTCAACCCTGTTGCAATTGGATCTCAGTTCTAAGCCTGGCATCCAAAGAAAGAGAGTTTATGTAACCATTGCACTTGTTTGTCTATCTCTCTGCTAAATTCAAAATGTTGTAAGGCAAAAAGGAAACACCCTGTAAGCAGAGCCAAGAATTTATTGTTGGTATTATTGAAATATCAACAGGATGATCAAAGGAATTGCTATATCTAATAAATGCAGAAAAAAAAGGAAAAAAATAGTATTACTGCAAATAAGTCTCAGTAGTAATAATTGCTTAAAATTGTTATCCACACACATCCACTGCCCTTCTAGGCCCTGGATCCATGGGTCCACTTTTTCTCACAAGGCAGGGAGAAGGGTGTTGCAGAAAGTTCCTTACCCCCACATTCTTTGCTGGGAGGAATTAGGTAGATGGTGACGTTTCTTCCCCTTTGCCAGGGAAGTATCAGGTTGATGTTTTTTTCTTCATTCTGTGTTCACTTTAAGGTGTTTTCTTGTTTTCTGACACAGATTGATACCCTGTTCATTGTTAATATCTGCAACATCATACTGCATCCAAATTTTATAAACTGTTTTAGAGATATTCTCTGTTTTTTCTTTGCTGTCTTTGTGACCCCTAAAACTGGGTTTGTCTAGTTCCATGTGTTCATTTCTTTAACTAAACACTGATGAATCATCTAAATTACGGAGCTTCCCAGTGTTACCCTGTGGCCTCTTACAACCCCCATACCTGTACTCCTCTGTACTGCATCTTGTGTCCCCAGTGCTATCATACCCTTCCTGTGCTGCTCTACCACTACAGCATTATGCTGGAAAGGGAAATATTTCACTCTATACAGAGAATTATTTGTTACTCTGTCTGTAGAAAAGCTATAGTTCACCACAGAAAGATATGCAAAAATACTACTGATAGCACATAGCAACCCTTTCACATAGAAACATTGCTACTACATCTAAACAAGCTGAAAGAAAAGTCCAGGCAAGCCAAGTTTAAACAAAACCTGCTAAGCTGCAGTCCTGAAACTCTGGGACCTTGAAAATCCAGTTCAAGCCTGTAGACTGTTACTAGCAATGTCAGTGATACATTTTTGGGGGTGCTGAGATACAAGGACCTTCCCTTACTAGCTTTATTCACCTTGAATAAAGAGATTCAGAAACATGACAAGAGAATATCAACAATATCCTGTGAGAAAAGAGTTATATAGGAGGTGCAAAAGTAAGTGTCCTCCTTATCTGGCCAGTTGACTACCCAGCCCACAGGTGCTTGCCAGGCATTCACTGCGTGCACAGCTCTGAACCAGCCCTTGGCTGAGCTGCACCAGAAGAAAACTGGTGCTTTGTGGAGATGGCAGGACGGCTTGACAGAGATGGAGTTGGACCACTTCAGCTACTGAAATGAAAAGGGGACATAGAAAGTCAGACACTTATCAACAGAACACTGGGCTATGATGGCTCTCTTTGCAAGTATGTGTAGTGTGAGGTCGAGACTCAAACCACCTCATGCCTGGGGAAACCGACAGAAGCTTTAAAAGTAATTTTTTATGGAGAATGTCTTTCACAGCTCTTTGTTGCTTGCCTCTGGAGTAGCTACATCAGCCATCCCAAGCACAATTTAAGGAGCTGATTACAGCAGTATCTGATTGCTTCATCATCATCAACATACATTTTTTTGTACGTAATTCCAGTGATAGAGAAAAATGCCATTATTATGATTTTAGGGGTGGATATCTTAATCGTAACTCCTCACAAATATTGCAGTGATATAACTAATGGCTGTTCTAAAGTAAATAAGTACCTAGAGACTTTTGATGTATTCAAAGTCATGTGGAAACTGAACCCAGATTCTATATCCCATGTTAAGACCTAAACCTCTTCTTCCCACACTCAAGAGACCTCTCTCCTTATGTTCTTATTATTTTCAGAGGAGCTGTACTTCTTGGACTTTCTCCTATCCTTGACTGCTAGAGGAGGGAAATTTCACAGCTCCATACAAAGAAAAATAAAAGTAATGTCTGTTGAATCTAGTCTTGTGTTACAGACTTCATGAGATTTGGTTTCATGCTTTCCAAATTTTTTTCACAAGGATATGGCAAAAATCCTGGTGCAGTCAAGAAAGCAGTTTGAATGACAATAGAAGTTGTGGACACTTTGAACCTTCCTCCAAAAGTAGCAAGCTACTAATGAGTTGTTCCATGAGCAGCTGGTTTAAGGCAATATGGTCTTTTGCAGATTTTTGCTTTTTTTTTTTTTCATAATTACTCAGCTCTTCCACGAGACCACTTTCTTGCCAGTGTTCCATTTTACCTCCAGTTTCGGCCACAAAGCTGCTGTCTAGCCACTCTCTGGGCATACATGCTGTGTTTAGCTCTAGTTTCACATGCAGATTGTTTAAAGACATATTTTGAGCTTATGATCCTGTGTGACTCATGCATAGTAGTCTTTCCTTCTACAAGGGTATTCAATTTTTCTCTCTTTTGAAGCCACTGATTTTTCTAGGTTGTTTTTTTTTTTT
>WBMV01005072.1:641217-803366 GCA_013396655.1 Campylorhamphus procurvoides
TTTTTTTTTTTAAATCTTGCAAGTTCTGTGTAGCTTTTAGGCCTCTTCTCCCTTTTTATCTGAAATTGGCTTGAAGTGATTATCAGAGTACTGCCACATGGACAGATGGACTGCCACATGGTAAAGTCTCATAAACCTTATTTTCTGAAGCAAGTAAGAAACAAGATATGCTTAAAAAAATCCCTAGCAAACACCACCCCCCCCCCAAAAAAAAAACAAAACAAAACAAACCTAAAACATCTGTAAGGAAGGTGCAGTAGATTTTCTATAGCACTTCCTCTAGTACACCTTTCACTGTACTGTAGAGAGAAAGATAATGTTTATAAACATAACTGGAACTAACCCTGCAAAAATTCAGTTCTGAATCCTCTTAAGCCTGCAGTGGTATTTCTAAAACTCAGCTGAATCATTAAGAAGCAAAATCTTTCCTGATGTTGTAAACTCTTTTTTCCCTTATTCCCTCTTTCTCTCACAGGATCATACCCTGGAGCAGATAAAACTTAGTTACTTGAGCTGGTACTTAAAATTCCTTGCCTCTTATATCCATTTTTACCATTTTTCAGTGCAATTTGCCATTTGTGTTTTATGAAGCTCTGAAATTTCACTATTTCAGCAAGTACAGAAAAATACTGACTTCATAAAACTCTCAGACTAGTACACAAAGAAACAGAAAAGGCCAATAAGACAGAAATGTGTTGCCTAAATGCAAGTCAGCATTTCAAAGACATTCTCTCTCTCTTCCTCATACACACATACTTTGATCATAAACTTGGACATCTGTAGACTGTGACTATGAAGAAACATCATGATCTAAAGAATTTCAGCCTCCTGAGAGGCTAAAAAATCATTATCATAAAAAAGAGGTCACAGTGTATATGGCTACTGAGAGGATTGTTGTATTCAAGTGCACAAGTACATTTTGCCAAAGCAAATTTTACAACTGAAAATAATAATTTTACACATTTGAAATTTTCTGCTAGGGAAGAAATGACTCATTTCTAGACTGTCTTTATTTTCTAAAGGAAAATGTTAATATAATAATTTGCTTTGACTTTGTTGATCTGATTTGGAATATTTTTCATCTTGTTGAACTGCAACAATGCATTTAATTATGAGTCAATTTGAGAAAACAATTATAAAATACATGAATCAATTACATTGCTCTGTCAGCAATGTAATAGCCTGTGAGCTGCTATAAACTGTGTTTCCAGACTGGGTCTGTTGGCCAGGCTTTCTGGAGAATGATAGCTGAAATGATGCACACAGATATCACTCTGAGTTGCATGTTGTTCGGTAAAAGATGTAAATAAGCATGGGGAAAAGTGGAACATAGAACTTCCAACTAAAATTCAGATAAAACAAAGTGCCAATATGGAGCACATAATTTTGCTGTGTAACTGCCTCAATATTACAGGCTGATCCAATAACCAAAGCAAGGCTTTTCTTTTTGCCTTTTTTTCCCCTTTATTTTTTCCCCCTCTTTTTTTTTTCCCCTTGAAATGGGATAATACAGATTGTCCTGCAGAGATATGCAATTAAGAGAAGTCATATCAGTCCACTGCTTTGTTTGGCATGGCTGTTTAATAATCTAGCTACTTAACTGTGCTATGTAAAGTTGCCTTTGATGTTAGTTGCATCTATAACTACATCCTAAATGATTTTCACAAACTCACTATAAAAGATGTCACCTGTCTGTATGACATCACTAAAACAAAATAGAATAAAAAAAAAAGATTAAAAAGCAGAGAAGAGGTGAATAGCAGTCAAATTTTCATATAATAATTAAGATATGAGAAGGGGAAAATGTTACATTGCAATTTGGTGTGTGACAGGTTTGATCTGTGAAACTGATACTGTGTTATCTTCACCTGGAGCCTCAGTCCGAGATATTAAGTGAAATGAGTGTGTAATCACCATTGAAAATTAACCTAACTCAGTTCATACCCAGGCGTTTTACACGTTCTGTAGGATGTCTGTGGACACTAGAGGGAAGCACGTCACTGAGCTATAGCACTTCATGGCACCGAAGAACAGCCCTGCACTCACAGAGTCCTTGCTTTAATGGCAACATTAAAATTTTTCAGGGAGAAAACACAATTAGTGGACTAAAGGAATGAATGTAGGTTATGAGGCTTATTCTTCCTGTAATGAATATAAATGTACTCTTAAAACTTCAGTTACTGTTATGGATCGTGGGCAACTAAGCAATTTATGTATTAAACTAATCACAGGTAAGGCTTGTATGTCACGGTTTCATCTCTTCTTCCTTTCTCCTGCAATTGATGTTTCCTAATTTAGCATGTTCATCCTTTAGTAAAAGTAAAAGGAAAAAATCTTTAGGGTCTGATTCACTACCTTCTGTAGTTTTTATTCCTGGTTTGACATGGTAAAGGAAAGTCTTGTCTAAAGAAGCTTTTTTACTTTGTGCCAGAGTTAATGACTATAACGTATTGGATCTCATGCACAATTCATGAGAGCTGATTTAGCATTAATGCAGGTGCATAGAATGGCTGGAGCCTTTCACCTGCTCTTCCTGATGGAGGTAAAATGCTGCCATAATTTCTAACAAGGAGAAACTGGAGGAATGAATCAGGGAGATAAAATATATAATGTATATATAAACGTGGCTTAAAATGCATTGTAAATGATTTGTACATAGCAAGTGAAATACCCTTCTAAGATACCAGGCTCGATTGCCATCCTGTTGGCAGCCCTCTGAAGAAAATTAGGACTTGATCCTTCTGCCATCAGAATTGTTGGTACGCAATCATATGCACAATATGCTGCTTTTAATGTAATCAAAGAAATGTGCTTTTGACTTAACTGGGTAAAACTCTTCAACTGATAATCACCTGATGACTTATAAGCACTTGATAACCTGTCACTTCTCTAATTGATTTTCTTGTGATATATAGAAAGAAATTCCAGTAAAGTAAAATTTTTTTATCCCCATACTTATTTAGTGAAAATAGATTTTGGTCTGTTGGTTGCAGTAGACTTCACAGCTGATATAAAAATTGGTTTTCTCTTAAACTGATCTTATTATAGAGTCATTTAATTTATAGGACTGAAATTATTTTCTTCCGAAATCAATATTGACATGCATTTACCATTTCTAAATGCTGCAAGCCTGTATAGAGCACTCAGTCACTATGTCCTGTTTAGTTTCTCATTTCAGATTTTTAGCTTGTGCCCTGCTGTGAAAATACCTCATCAGGGAAAAGTAGACCTAAGCACTTGGAATTGGTAGGGCTTGTTTTGACTAGGAGAATAACTTTTAGTTGTTATGTTGAATAGAATTCCATTCAGTAAAGAAGGCTCAGGGAAGATCTTACCAATGTGCATAAATATGCCAAGAAAAAGTGCTAAGAAGATGGAGAAGCCTGGCCCAATGGCAGGAGCAGAGGCAACAGGCACTGACTGAAACTCAGGAGATTCCCTCTGAACATTAGGAAACTTTTCCACTGTGAGTGTGACAGAGCACAGGCACAGAGTGCCCAGGGAGGTCATGGAGTCTCCATCCTTGGTGTATTTAAATAAGAAAAATGCACATTATTTTAAACTGTAAAATAAATCTATAATAATAGAGAATGTTAAATTTTAATCACAAATAATGTGTTGCCTAAAGGCAATTCAGCATTTCAAAAATAATTATTAATTATGCCTTCTCAAATTTCACATAAAAGTGGTTTGCATGTTATTAAAATTTTCAGAAATGTTATTTCGGATAAATTTTGAAACTTACTATGGTTTACTAGGGTATTTTCTCCAGACTCAAATTTTTATGACTTAATCTCCCAGACTACCATTTAGTAATTCCAGACTTTCCTGGTAGATAAAATTTAGAAGCTAATTCACCCATCAGTGTCTACAAAGTTCTATGCTTCATAGAAAATTGCCTTTGATGCTGTCATTTATTTAAAAGGAGTGAAAGATTCACTTGCCACCCATAAGCCACATTACAGAAACTATTTCAAAGTTACCAGGTAACTTTTTTATCTCTCTGGAGTATGCACTGATTTTTAGTTTGCCAACTGAGATTTAGTTTGCCAGCTAAGACTTTGCATGGTGCAGTAGGTGATGCTACAGTTCTCTGGAGGTTTGCAGAGCCTTCCAGTGAGCACAGATTTGTACAGAGAATTGGTCCATGGTCTGCCATGCTTCTGCTGACAGCTGAAGAGGGTTCAGAGAAGAGAGAAAGAGACAGAAGTTTCTCACAAGAGAAGACACTATTTCTTGGAAGGTCTAGTGGATCCAGAGGATGATAAAAAATTGTTGCAGCAACATCTAGACATGTTTAATACAGAATACGTATATGCAGTGGTGGTCTGTTGTGGTAGATCTAATTTGATCTTCGTGATCTGTGTAAGTCCAACATACAGCAGTACCGCTCTGATCATGACTGCCATTATCTCTGCATCATTTTCCTGGGGGGAAAAAAAAAAGAGATGCGAAGGGACAAGAAGATATAATCAATTATAATCAATTTGCATTTTCTGAGCAAATCCTGAAATCTTTATTTCACATTATGGCTTAATTTCCTTTCCTATTAATTTAGCTTCTTGCTGCATTTTATTGATATTCCACCTTTTATTTTCCCTTTGTAAAATAAGAATTTGGTCAACTAGGCACAAGCAGCTGTATTGTTTGCTGTAACCAGCATGACAACCTGAAGGCAGCCTAGTTTGTTGTAAAAGACTAAGAGGGAATTTACATTGTGTTTTACAGCCAGGAGAGTGATTGTCTGAAATGTCAGGCTTTGGTTTATGCCCCAAACATTTTAGAAGACTGTGTGTCCCCTAATGGATACTAACCTTTGGCCAGGAAAGAATGATATATTTCCCCACTGGTTGTCTTTCTCTTGATATCCTATGCATAAACCAAGTTTCAAGTTTGAGATTTCAAACTGAGGTTGAAATGAATAAGTGTTGTGTACCTGATTCCTTCCAGTAACCTCTATAAGGTAAATAAATCAAGGGAATTAATTAAGGGAGTATCATTTCAATGCATGAATACTGAAATTTTAAAGCCTAGATAACAGAGTAATAGTGCTGGAGTTACATTAGGGATCACCCAGCTAAGGATCCTGAGACTGCATTGCAAGGCAGTGCTATGCTCATATTATGCTGAGAAAAATTCTATGGATAGCCTAAAATAACTATCCAATAGTAACTGCCTATTTTAGGGTTGACTGAATAGATCTCCAGATTTCAGTAAATTTATCTGATTAGATCTGTATTGATTGTAATGGGACCTTAGTTTACACGTAAACATCTAAATTTAGATGTTTAAATCTGTGAGTTGTACTACTCAAGATGGCTGTACTGTAATAAAAAGACACTCAAGATAGCTTTAAACCATCCGGCTTCAATAAGTCCAATCTAATTTCACAGCAACATAGATTTTAGCTCAGAATAATATCCTGCCATGGAGGGTGACTTCAGTATAGCCCATTTTGGAGACCTACAGTAATTTACTTCGGGTAATAAAAGTTTTAACATTGACTTAAATGGGATGTTATTTGGTAACCAAGCTGTTTGACAAGCTGTGCTGTGCAACTTTGTGATGCAAAAAGTATTTATTCCTTGTGCATTAGTGCTAGGGATATAGAATGAATTCACCTGATAAAATCCTAGGCACTTGGTGAAAGAATGACATAATATAATGACAATATAATAAACTTTATTTCATTTTTTATTGTGTGATATTGCTTAATTTGCTTGCATGGACATTGAATTTGGATGAGGTCATGCAGTGGCACATAGCTCATTACTGTGGCTGGCTTCTGTTAAATAATAATTTGCAATGCATTCAAATAGTCAAAGTTATACTTGCCTTAAATGTGCAACATTACAGTTACTGTCACAGAATATATTCTCCCACCATGTTTGGTTTGGTAACCTTTCTGAATAACTTTTCTTTATAATATTCTCTAGTAATAATTAAGAGAAGGCTCCAGGGAGACCTTATTTCAGCCTTTTTATACTTAAAGAGGCTTATAAGAAAGATGGAGAGAGACTTTTACCAGGGTCTGTAGGGGGAATGTCTTTAAACTGAAAGAGGGCAGATTTAGATTAGACATTAGGAAGAAACTCTTTGTTACTGTGAGGGTGGTGAGGCACTGGAATAGTCTGTGGATGCCCCATCCCTGGAAGTGTTGAAGGCCAGGTTGGATGGGGCTCTGAGCAACCTGATCTCTGTGTCTTTGTCTGTGGCAGGGGTATTGAAATGACTGTGATTCTACATAATTGTTTATATTTGAATTCTAAATCATTAATAATGTAAGTTGTTTCAGTGATACAAAACAGCAGGCAGTTTGCAAAATTGACTAAATATCCCTCTCATATTTTGTCTGTAACAAAACTCCTTTCTCTTTTATTCAGGGACCTTGGAGATTAATTTGGCTTTTCATTGGACTTATATAAGCAAAAGTATTCTGTACGGTGTCACAGAAATTAAAAATAACCAATTTACAGATGTCCTTTTTCAGTGATCCTCAGTCAGTCCTTTTGCCTTTTGTATTTTCAACAACTAATTTCAGGAAACTCTCCTAAATTTAATAAAGATATTTTCTTTACACTCTTGCAAACAAATTTAAAATAAACACTAATTAATCTCTTTAAGATATGCTCTTAAAAGCAGCTCTTTTTTTGTTATTGTTTTATTTAGGAAATCCTTTAAATTGACTTGGAATTATCCAAATTTTACTCTCAGTAGATTCTTGTCTGTTCTATTAGGCTCACACAATGCTCCCACAGTTCACGGGAGGGACCATAGGTTGCCATGTTAGCAGGCAGTTATGCAAAATTCCTACAGAATTCTGATATCAGGCAAACATGAGAGGCCAGGAGGAGCATGCACAGAGCAGGCTGCCTCTGCACTGGTGTCTGACTCAGTTGCAAACTTGAGTAGTATTCTGCCTCTTGAATTTTCAAATTTTCTGGACAGTAATTAGTAATTAGTGACTAAATTAAGATTCTGTTAAAAAAAAACCATTATGGTTCAGTCATAATATCAGGACTCTGAGATCCCCTTGGTCCATCATCTATGCGAAAGACAGAGGCAAAGAATGCATTAAACACCTCTTCCTTGTCTCTTTCCCTGTTTGTGATGTGACCATGCCCATCCTGTAAGTCTAAAATGACCTCTGTTTTCCTCTATGGGTTTGGGTTTGTTTTTTTGGTTTTGTGTTTTGCTGTCTTTTTGTTGTTGTTTGGTTGGTTTTTTTTTAATTAAATGTAGCAATCCACAATGTACTTTTCTAAGAGCAAGTTTAAGCAGACTTTTTATATTATTCCTTTTTCTGTTATCCTCAGGTAACCTTCCCATGAAATTTATATTCACTGTTACCTCCCAAGTACAGCTGGGGATATATAGTGAGGCATGGAATTTTTCTTTTTTAATGCTGTAAGAAATAATTTGATGATTTTTGATTTTAAATCCCATGGCCTATTCACATTAGATAGTAAGGAAAATTTTCTAACCTCAGATGATGCCAACAGTTAACAAAATCATTATTAACCACCTGTATGATGTTATACAAAGAGGCACATTTGATAGTGAGGTTCTGTCCTGTTACATCCTGTAGGTCATTATTGTTTAAAGACTATGCAAATATATAAATGTATATAAATATTGTATTTGTAAATGCAAATGTATATGCAAAACAGGGAGAATGAGTGGCAGAGCACAGGTACAAAAAGATGAAAAGTGAGAGTCACTGTGAGGAAATATAGGCGCCTCAAAGGTGCAGATATTGCCCAATAGATGTAATCAATAGAGTAAGGACATTTAAAATAACCTTCTTGATATTTTTTAAATGGCATTTAGACTTCCAGAGCCATACAGCAGGTTAGCAGGAAAACCAAGAGCAGACTCTAGGAATAGGAATCACCTCATCTTCCTTAGACATATGTAACAGGCAGCTATTTCTGAACTTTTCTTTATATTCACAGTATAGAAAGATAACTTTTTGGGATTCAGTCCATCACATGTATTTAAAATGTACATTTTAGAGTTAGAGGAATTCTGGTTTAGACTTTGTAGTTTATAGTGACTAGAGTTTTACTGATTATACATGGAGACTCAGTGACTCAGATAAAGAACAGGCCTCTGCATTAGAATTCCACCCTAAATCTTTCAACTGAAGGAACTAAAGCTTTTTTCTCTGAACCATGAAATCATTCTGAATAAGAAGATAAAAGAAATCTAAGTAAATGTTGTGCATTCCAGAATAAGTTCAGATAAACCTTTTCCTCTTCACTTAGTTAAGCCAAATATGCCTGCTCTGTGATTCTGGAGATACCTGACTCAAGTGACTGTTCTCTATACTCATCTTCAATGCTGTTCTGTATTCTACCACTCTGTTATCCCAGACAAGGCACAAGATTTCAGAGCAGACCATCACATGGCTACATTATTTATGGTCTCATATTTATCTTATTTGCATATAAACTGCCCCAGTAAAGCAGCGTCTAGTGAAGGAGGTCCGAAAATATCAAACATATGCAGAGCTTCAGTTACTGACTTCTTATAAAAATCTTTTCAACCAGAAAAGAGTTCCAAGGATTCTAACTTGCAGTTTGTATTCCTGTAATAACTCTTTATATAATCCATCTAGGTCAGGTTAAATGAATGCCTTGTTGCTACTTAGATGATTATGGGTTGCAATTCATTTAACGTGCCCAACGATTCATGTTTAATTTATTGACTTTAATGCTGTACGTGAGTGACCTATGCATGTGTAGTACTTTAAATGCATGCACACTGGCACACACAGCTCTCTGCAGTATTTTGCTTAAGTAATCAGCTAATCAATGTGTTAGAGTTTGAGATATTGTGTGACTCTTTATGCCACTGTTTAATTTAATGCTACTTGCAGTAATGAGCCTGTCTGGGTTGACTGGTTGCCTCTCAGGAGCTCCATGGCTTTTATGCAAGTGATAGTGTTTCAGTTCAGGAAGGACGCTGAGGTGCTGGAGCAGGTCCAGAGGAGGGCAACAAGGCTGGTGAAGGGGCTGGAGAACTCATGAGGAGAGTCTGAGGGAGCTGGGGTTGTTTAGTCTGGAGAAGAGGAGGCTCGGGGTAGACCTTATTGCTCTGTACAACCACCTGAGAGGAGGTTGTAGCCAGGTGGGGTTTGGTCTCTTCTCCCAGGTCACCAGCAGCAGGACAAGAAGGCACAGGCTTAAGCTCTGCCAGGGGAGGTTCAGGTAAGATTTTAGGAAGATTTTTTACAGAGAGAATAACCAGAAATGGGAACATGATGCCCAGGGAGGTGGTTGATCCATTGTCCCTGGAGGTTTTTAAGGTGAGACTGGAAGTGGCACTTGGTGCCATGGTCTAGTAAGCACAGTGGCTGGATCAAAGGTTGGATTTGATGATCTCAGAGGTCTTTTCCAACATGGTTAATGCTGTGATCCTGTGAAGATGTGTGCAGTTCCATGATTTGTTACCTGGGCATCTGAAATGAGCCACTGACTTGTCTTTGCATCTCATTGTACTTTTTGTGTTGAGGAACTAATTAATTGGTGCCCTTTGTTTACAACTGGAGCTATGAATCTTTCTCCAGTACCTTACAAGTCAAGTGGCATTTACAACTAATACCTTTTATTGAAGTGATCTTTCTGTATGATAAGAGTACACCTGTATAAATCCCTGAGGTATTTGTAGTAAAGTTTTTCATTAATGTGAAGAGAGTGGAGACTGCCTCAGGGAAATTCGAGCTTTCTTGAAGTCCAGAAGTTTTGGCAGACCTGTATTGTTATGCTACCTATTAACCTATTCTGTTAAATTTTTTTCTTCCTTCTGTCTGCATGATCAAATTTTGCTTTTTGTATTCACCAAATGCTGCGATTTTTTTGTTATATGCATTTTCCTCAGTTTTAAATAGTCCTCATAGTAGGATAACTGACAAGGAGGACTTCACTGTAATCAACTTTATTTCCAACTTCTTTTTGGAGAATCTCAGGAAAAAAGAGTCAAGAAACTACTTATCTGCCAGATAAGTATTTGTGTATTCCATGTGCTAAATATTTGGATTCTAAATGGTTAAATATAGTTCAGTTTTTTTGCCAAATAGTTCCCAATATGCACCTTAGTGTAAACTGAGATATGCTAGTTTTTGTTTGCTGTTAACAAATAGATTCTAAATTCTTAAGAAACAATGATAATTCCATACTCAGATTTACACAACTTAATTACACTAAATTATGTCCTGTAGTGGGCCAGAAAATGTTATAGGCAAAGTAGGTGCCAACTGACTGTCAGAAAACCAAAAACTTTCAAATATAGGCTAGAGATATGCCTAGCAGAAGCATGTAGCAGAAAGATGCTAGATCGGAGTTTCATTTTTTAAAAAATGCAAATTAAATGCAAATACCTTCATTGGCCTCGTAAACATTTAGAGCTTATCCTAGAGCTATTCTGTCCTAGAGCTAAACTATCAACTTTGTAAGAGAAAAAAATTGCTGGCATAGCAAACTTCTGCACCAAGTGCAGGTTTATTTTCAGCATCCTCAGAACAGTTGCATAGCAGAGGTAAAATGTCATAGTGCCACCACTGGAGTTATGGTTTAGATCAACTGATATGCCAAACCTCATCTTGTATTTATTTCTTTCTGTTTGTTTTAGAAACATTTCAAATGCTTTACACATTCATCTAAAATCAAACTGAGAGCAACGTAAGCCTCTAACCAGCCACCTACACATAATCCAAACTTGAAATGATTTTCTGGTCTTTAGCTGTAATGATTTTAAGAGAAAAAGTTGGTTTCCTTCTAAAAAAACCCTGCATGATTAAAAAAATAAGAAAAAGGGTCTACAGCCCTAACATCTAGTGCATTTAAAAGCTGACAGGGTAACAGGCAATTTTAGGGTCACTAGTGCTCTTATGCAACTTAAGGGTTTCTTCTTGGATGTTAAGACTGAGAGTCAAATCAGAGGCATTTCCCTTTGAAAACTGTTTCTGATGCCATTGCACAATCTTGTTTATTTCTCTCAAGGAAAGACAGATTTATGATCACATGTCTGCAGCACATGCCCCTTACCCACCTTATGCAGATTTGTTGTTGACTGTTCCCCTATAATGTCTTGCTGCCTCTCCAGTCATTCTCAAATTTGGTTTCTGCAGATTTAGGGGTTTCATATAAATATAGGAAAGAATTTAGGCAAATCCTTATTGTATACAGTAACAGTCATCTAGATGCTAAGGCAACTGACTCAGAAAACCCTGTAATTTCTTCACTATTTTTCCATGCTTTATCGATTACGCAGTTGAGCTAATCAGTGATAAACATAATGAATTTGCACCTACTCTGTCATACAAATACTAATGTTAAAGGGCTTTTGGATGTGAAGCCTCCTACCCAAAATCTGAAATAAGTGGTTACGTTTCAGTTGTGATGATCATACCTCTTTTTGACCCTTGCAAAACATTTTATAGTCCTAGATGATAGATAATGATCTTAAAGGTCTTTTCCGCACTAAATATCTCTAAGATTCGTGTGATTCTCTCTTCTTCCTGGAAGACTGAGAAATATGATAGTTCTGTAATGAATGTCAGGATGCCTTATACCTCATATCCAGATGGTTCCCTAACAAGAAAGCAAGAGCTAGAATCCAGCACCTATCCAGGAGCTAGGGTAATGAATTGCTTCCTGACCATCTGGGTAACATCACTTGCTGTTTTGTAGGTGTTCTGTAGTGCCTAGGACAGGTTCCTTAATGAATTGGCATTCTATTTGACTTTTACAAAGTGAAGACAATAGTTGTAATGGTGCTGGGAAATAAATACATTACAGATTTGTATGTCTCATCTCCTATGGTAATGGAAGCAATATAATTTCCATAAAGGATCAATTTTTACTTCATTTTGCAATAAGATTTATGGCAAACCCATGACTGAACCTTATCTTTAGAAATATCTTTGCAGCATATAGCACCAGTTTTTCTGCCAGCTCTTCTGAGCATCCTGGATTAGTTACATTCTTCCTGCATTGCAGTTAATGGAGAGTTTATTGTCTTAAATGCATCTTCTCTGGCAAAAAGTCTTCCAGTCTGAGCTTCTTGGCAGCAGCCTGCTGATTTCAGAAATGATATATTTCTATTGGTAGAAGAGATGCTCCTCTAATTGCCTTTTTTGATATTGTCAATATATATATTATATGTAGCTGTTAAATTGCTCAGCAACTTTTAGTAATATATATCCTGTGAGATGTCACTTTCATTTCATGCTACAGAGCTTTTCTTTCTTCCTTTAACTCTGTACAATAGCTTAGTTCTCTGCTCGCCTCTATGTGCTGAGGTTGTGTGATCAGAACAACAGTAGATGCAATCAAACTCACAATTAGGCTGTGATTCACATTATGTAAAAGATTCATCATGCCAATTGATGTAAAATGACATGCGGTCTCTAGGCAGTGATTGCACACGGCTTTAATCTCCACATGCTGAACCCTGCACCTATCGTAGTTCAGCAAAGCTTAGCTGTAATCATTTTTGGACTAATGCCTTTCCATGATTTCATTATGAAGAGTATAACAATGAGGCCTTTTCCTGCTACTTCTTTTAAATGCCAGGATGTGCTGATTACTCACTTAGCGTCCTGCATGCAGTTGCCCTTTTGGGTAGAAATGCTGGGAGACCAGTGGTTTTTACCATTTCTGGATTAGGTGTTTTACTGAAAGAAAATGACAATTTTTTATACTTTATCCTAATATTCCTTTTCCCCTTCTTTGCCCACTGGGTCGACCACCTGGAAACAAATGCATACTGGCTTCTTTGAGGAGCTCAATCCAAAATGCAGGCATTTTTGTAGTTTCTAAAATAAACAAGGATCTTAGCTGACTCTTCAGGAAAAGACACTTCTAACTATAGTCTGCACCTCTATGTAGTTTATTGTAGATACTGAAAGTTACACTCTTCATATGGGTATCTGAAAAAGATGACAAATGTCATGCCAGATCTCTGACCAGAGCAGTGAGTGACCAGGGTGTGTGTGTGTGTATCAAAAGTAAAATGTGGAGGAAAAGGGTAACTCTGCATAATGGTTGCTGATTGGAAACTGCAGTGACTACATGGGCAGGGGTTTTCCAGCCTTGAATTCTAAGTAGAAGTGGATTTATCTTAAATGTCTGTGAATGACAAGGAATACATAGATGTTAATGTGCATGACTAAACTCTCTTACAAAGAACTGAGTGTGACTGAGTGGTACTCATTTTTCATTTGTGAATAACTTATCTAGATGAAAAATCATTTGAGACATGCATATCAAAATAAAAAAATCAGAAATATGTAAATTGTTATGTCTTTGCTCAATAATTGAAAATATTCATTTCTAGAACTGTAAAACAATTAGTCTTTGGCTATTTTGGAATTCACACTGTGTCCTCTTTCATTCAGCAGGAAATGCAGATGATTAAGGATCAGGCATAAGCTCTAGTCATTGACTTCTGATGGAATACTTTGAACCTATTTGTGTTCAGAGGTCTTTTAATTAACTGCTTTTTCCACAATATCAAAGAGAACTGGAGCCAAAACCCACTGAAAGCAGGAGATCAGATAAAGCTTAAATAAAAAATATTATGTTCTGTAGTTGGAAATCTCATTTTTCTATTCACGCACATGCTGTAGTACAAAAGCTATGTTCCTCAAGCCAAGTTATGACTCCATGAAAGATATTCCAGAGTCCTCCTGAAGTCCAATAGGGACTTTGTTGCTACTAGTGTTTCTAACAGTGCTGAAAACTCTGTTTAGCTGTAGTAAATTTGAAGGGTATTCTAAAACTCAAAAGCAGATGAATTTTTCAAGAGAGAAAGTTGTAGTTGGTTCTGTTTTGGTTCTGTTTTTTCTTTTTTTTTCTCTTTTTTTTCCCCAGATGCAAATTTTGTGTTTGTATAGATCATATATTGTGCACAAGATGAAAACCTCTGTCTGATGCAGGTATGGATTCCATTTCACATTCTTGAAATTTGATTCCAGTTTGTGCACTACTAGTCAAGCCTCTCAAATCATGACACACCAAAGATGTCTTAATATGTAGCCACTCTGAAATTCTTTGTACATAAAAGCAGTGGATGTGCTATACAGCTAAGTAGATCAACTCAGAAAGGTCAAATGATTTTGTTCATGTTCAGGAAAATTGCCGACTCCGTTGTTAAAACTCCTACCTAAAATCGATGATGTCTATACTTTTACATTTTGTCTTATAGTCATAGAATCATAGAATGTTTTGGGTTGGAAGGGATTTTAAAGATCACCTAGTTCTGACCCCTGGACAGGAAGGCTACCCACTGGATTGTGGCACCCCAGGCTCCATCAAATCTGGCTTTGAACTCTTCCAAGGAGGGAAACATTTTAACAAAGACAATAGACTGGGTGTTGTCTGAATTTTGACCCCTATTGATATGGGGTGTCGGGAGTTGAGCTCACAGAAAATCAGCTCATCTGCCCTGGGGACAGTTTTATAACCCAGTTCAGAAAAACACTTAGGCACAAGCTCAACTTCAGCATTAGGTGTGACTATTGAAGCCTACGAAACCGATCTGGTAACAAGCACCAAAGTGTTAGGAGCACAAATAAGATGAACAGAAAGATAAAAGGAATGATTTTGGAGAACTTCTCTGGCATCTGGAGGGTGATCCTCAGAAACCCCCAGTATTTCCCTGCTGCAGAATTTCTGGTTTGGCCTCATCAATGCTGCACAATGCTACATAAAATATATGTATTATGTCTCCTGCTGTGAGCCAAAAGTAGCATAGCTTCATGAACTCAGTGCTGCTCCCAGGCTTGTATGTTTCCTTTTCCCATTCTGGTTTTCAATAAGGGAGGGAATAGGATAACTGCTGACATAGGCAGACTATGGAGAGACCACTCAATCTATTTAAGAAATGTATTTCACTGGTAACATGTAAATGGCTAAAATCTATCCCAAAGGCCATTTACACAAAAATGTTCAGCTGGCCATTTGATTTTGATAGATGTCATTTTTTTTTCTAAATGAGTTTGACGTTCATTATAATAGAAACATATGTTGGTGGTAACAGTGTTGAGGGCCATGTGCCAGCTGTCCTGTGTTGCTCCCGGTGGAACACTGGAATTCTGGTTATGTTCAGGTTGTTTCTAGCTCAGACTGCAGATGTTGATTTTGCTCTTCTACTCAACAAGCAATAGGCATGTTCAATTATCCCTAAGGCTAGCTGCAATCTTTCTGAACCTGTAATTTATTTCTTAAAACAAATCTACAGGTGGTAATTGAGATTGGAGCGTAATATCTCAGATGTGAACATGCAACATCAATTATTACTTTCCTATGTCTATCTACCTGTAATTTGCCCTTTCTTCTCTCTTTCTGTTGATTCATAGTGTTGCACCATCATTTTGCAAGCATGTCTGCAGATACATACCAAGAAATTAACTTTTTTTAACATTCCTTCAGGGAGAATTTAGGGACGTACAGTTAGATATTTAATTTTACATTTAGAAATGCTGTAATGCTATAAGGGTCTGTTTAGAAGAATAACACCTTCAGAGATTTGGCACAATTCAATAGAATTCTTTCACCAAGCTTTGTCTGCAACGCTGGCAGGTCAGTGGAGCCATCCGGTGGCATGGGAATCCCTGAGGAGTCACTTGCAGTTGACTCCAAACAGTACGTGGGTCTTATAGTGACACTTGTTGAACTTGGAGTATGATCTCCAGCAGTAGGAGTTTCAGTAGGATTTGTGCCATTGCCCTGAGTGCACTAGCAGTCCCCACTCCTCACAGTTTAGCTGACAAGGTAATTCTTTAAGGCCTTCTCAGGAACTTGGATGAGACTGTTGTGAAATGAGCTGTGTGAGAAATATCTGTAAGGAGCCTCATCTGGGATCTTCCCCCATGCAATGCCTGCCCTTGGCTCAGGAGCTGCATTTAAGCTCCGGCTTGGCCCTTGCCTGGGCTGTGATCCAGGTATGCCTGTGCCTGATTGCTGATCCTGACCTTACCTTGCTGACTTACCTTCCCATGGCTCTAGGCCTTCCTCATCCCTAAGCACTTGTCTGGAGACCCCTGGAAGGGTTTTAAAATTTGCTACTAATTTCACATAACATTACCAATGGAAACAGGGCTGAATAAAGTACTACAATATGACAGCAGGTAAAGCACAAAGACAAAAGAGCAGTAGAAGAAGAAAAAAATGAAAGAAATTAAGGAAAATGAATGAAAAAAACCCAAGAAAATTCTAATTCTAATAGCTTGCTTGGGGCAGCTTTAGTAGTGTTGCAAACTCATGGCAGAGCCTTGTTAGTATAAAATAGCTTCATAGGAATGCATTTCCTAACACCTGCACACAGCTAAGATGCAACAATCCCTATAAAATTGCTGAGATTCATGTGAAATTTCTCCATTCTACATCTTAAGGTTGGAATATTTAGGTTTTCTGAGGGTTTTTGCCAGTGTTAAAATATTTCTCCCAAATTAGTCTACTCCTTCCAGAGGTGAGATGAAGCTCTGTAAACAGAAAATAACAGTATTTTTTTCTCAAGAATATGTTGATGCTATTTGTTAAAAAAACACAAACAAACAAGCATTCAAAAAAAAAACCCACATAAAGCACCTCAAAAAGGGCAAAACCCTGAACTTATGTAGGAAAATAATACTTTTTTACATTTGCCCCCAACTGGAATGAGACAAATTTTTCTACTATCTTATTATGTTTTTTATAATGTCAAATGAAGAGAGGGAATATTAGCTTTGTTTTGTCAAAGTGTTAATGTTATGTATTGCCCGTACATCTTTCTCTAAAATAAAGTAGGTCATAAATATATTTCCCTTCTGCCAGTGCAATTCCTGAGCGTGATGAGTGAATGAAAGTTAGAGGAAGATGTTTGGAGAGGAGAATTCCCTTTGATTTGTGGGCACAACATTACAAATCTGTCAGTGCTTTACACTTTATTCTGAACAGTGTCTAAACACTGAAATAAACTAAATGAGCATTTGAAAACAATATGTGGCAATCTGCTTGCTGAAGTTGCAGACTGGGTGTTCTGCAGACTGCCAAGGGTTAGAATACCCAAACAAGCAAACAGAATCCAAATATTTTTGTTGATGAACAACTCAAAATCTTAAATATTGGTTGTGTATCACTCTCCCTTTCCTCATTTTCTTATGGCCTACATTTCATTTGCTCCTCCTCTACTTCAAATTTAGCCATCCTACAGCCTTTTTATTTAATTTTATGAGTTTCTAGTGCTGATTTTAAATTGGATCATGCACTTTACGTGACCAAATTTTGAAACTAAGTCCAGAGCAATGGTGGTCCATATTCAACCACTCACTTTTATATTTAGATACAGTTGTATGTGTTTAACCAGTGGCAATTTCTGCTGTATGTACACAAAACTGCAGCCCAAGCTGTGCATAAATAACTAATCAACTCTGCAGAAAGCACAGAGTACAGTGTAGACATGTTCTCTGGATCTAGTCTGTGGAAGGAATGAGAGGGAATTTTTTTTTTTTCTTAAACATAAATAATATTTTCTCTCAAAATACTATTATATGTCTTCTTATGTGTATAGCTGCACTTAACTTCTTGGGGAGAGAGGTATTTTGAAACTTGCTTTTGGGGCTATGGTAAAAGACCTTTAAAGAATTTTGTTTCTGTCTTTCAACTCCGCTGTCTGTACTCACACATCTGCTGCAGGTTACGTCTCCATAAGAGCTGGAGGAAAGAGTATGGCTGTGTGCATCAGGCCCTTTCCACTCTGGCATCACAGAGCATTGGTCAAGGTGAGATTGAACAAAGGCTTGTGACTTTTTGTGAGAGCTCCTGCAGCCCAGACTCATATTTTCTTTTGATGACTGCAATTACAAGAGTGTCCTCCAGGATACCTTCGGAATAGGCATAGGTGCTGATTTCTTAAGCTGTTGCAACAAGAGTAACTTCAGTTCATCTTCTGTGGTATTAAGTATTAATTATACAGATATACACACAGAGATGTGTACACAGACTTAATTCATCCCTTGTGCAATGCTGTATGTTTAAAAGACCAAGAAGCAGTGTTGGATTTCTGTCTCTAGTAAATCAATGGATGTCTTAGACAGATATTTTGCGTGTTGTTATATAATCAAATATTGTTTCTAGTTGTGCCATTTTTTTATTTCATTCAGATATCCATTTGCAAGAAAGAATTTAGACTGACATCATACCATTTTTATATATATATATATATACATATACACGCAAAACTTCTGTGAATAAATCAGGCATCTAGCTAAAAAAAAAAAATGGGTCCACCTATGGCTAAGCAAATATTATGTCTAACAATACTTATTACCATGTGTGTGACTGCCATGTGTACGGGTGCTTTCAAGGAAAAAAAAAATCTGAACATTTATGATTTAAGTAGCAGCTAGATAGAGTATTACTATGACCTTCTGATACCTTTATCTGTTTTATTTTTTCATCAATGCAGTTCTTTTCAGGGCAATTGAATTCATTTAATAATGTTAGTAAAATATTTTCATGTTACTATCCATACTGTGTAGTTCTGAAAAGGAATATTATGTTTTAAGTGTCATCAAACAGCATGAATGCTTTATAAACAAGAGAGAGGAAAGAGATTTTCTTCTTTTCCTTTTTTAATAAGAATTGTACCACATAGTTAAAAAAAATTGATAATAACAGATTTGTTATTATTGCTGTCTTCTACATGGCACAGACATTACTGTACTGCTCTCTCAGCTCTTTTTAATATTTGAGGAGCTGAGATAGAATAATTTGCTTTTCTTTTTTTTAAAAATTGTTTCATCCTTATATGATACTGCACAACATCCAATCCACTTTTTGATTGAACACTTGCTTTTCATCGAGTAGCTTAAATTTTTTCCATTATTTTATGTTTTTATTTGAATATTTAAAATATTTTTTTAAGTCTGTGAGTAGATGAGAGGCTGATAAAACTGCTGACAGACAAGGAGAAGGAAGGCGAGACCTACTACTGGGTCCGAACAGTGCTGTTCTGGTTCTGTCCCACCCTCCAACTCTGGTTCTGCCAGTCCTGGGTCTCTCTTATGCTGACCATTTCTGATTGCATGGAGGAACCTCCTGCAAAAAATCAGTACAGAGATAAGCTATTTAACTGTTATAGTGCCAATGCTTTAAGTTTTTAGTGCTGTGTTATGAGGTGTCAACAAATACGGGATTGATAGGATTTCTGAACTCTGAGCCTGCCCTGTACGGTTGTGTGTTGTTAGTTATTTTCCCTATAAAAGCTTCCCTAGGAACCAGCTAGTTGGTATATGAGGTTTTCTTGACAGTGTCACATAAGCAGGAAGTTACTTCTCCAGTGTGTCCTCCCTGACATTCCTATTTCATGAACTGGTTGTTGCACCTGAATAAATAAAACTGTGAATGCTACTTGCAAGTATTGAGCCTACCTGATGCTGTGCTCTGCCACGTGGTCATAACAATCCACAGCTCTCCAACTCTTCCTTCATTCCATGACACAGACATTTCCTTGGTAAATACCGTTCATGTTCATGAAACTCCATTGGACAATTGGGATTCTATAATATTGATTCACAAAGGGACTAGTATTAGAAGTGCACTGGTGGGGATTTACCCCTGGAACAGAATGAAATAGATCTTCCAAGCCCTCTTCATAAAATAAGTGATCAAAGAGTGAGTCTGGAGGTAAAATCTGGGGAGCTTGAGAAATAAGGATTGAAGAAGGAAGGAAAACAAAAGACAAGGAGTTACAATTTAATCCAGTCTCCCTAAAATGATGCTCATAGTCCTCTGTCAGTCACAGGCCCAATAAAAGACTTTTTGTACCCTGATGGTCAAATTTTTGGAAACTCAAGGAGCCAGTTGCTATGAATACCAGTGCTTTTAAATATGTTTTCCTTCAAAACACTTTTTTTTTTTTTCCTGGAACAGTTCGTTTAATGAACTGCATGGTGTTCAAATATCAGATTGTAGAAAGCTTTGCTTTACTCCTGAGACTGATTGGGTCACAGTGCTCTGAGTCTGATACCATTTTCCACTTGTTCATGACAGTAAGACTGTCAGGAGAACTAAGATAAAAATTTTAACTATATAGTTGTTCAAACAGAATAAATGCTTTCACAAAATATTAATCTTAACTATTTTTCTTAGCATGGCCTCCTACTCTTATTTATCTTCATTTTCCTTGTTGACAAAGCCTTGTCACTTAGAAGCATGGAATAAATTAAATTGTTCACTAACATCCAATCAAGAAATTGAAGCTTATACTAAGTATGAAGATAACTGAAGTCCTTCTATCAAGCCTACCTCATTGTTTATATGGACAAGATAACCTAATATTTAATTAAGAGACTTTAATGCTATCCTACTAGTGCTGGACATCACTTGAACAAAACAACTATGTTTTCTGCTGCAAGGTTGCAAAAGGTAGTTTATCATCAAGTAGGTATCTCTAGTGAAATCCACCTGACACCTTTGATTATAACTCCATGTCTTTCAAGTGGCAATTTAGCCCAGGGGTCTTTAAAATACTTTGTGTTGTACTTTCTCCCTCTAGCAAAAAGGGACAATATTCTTGAGCTGCAATGATTTAGCAGTTTACTGGCCTTATTATACTTTGTGGTGGTTGCTACTTTAGTGTATTTTGGGGTATGTGCTACCAAAAATAGACATTTTGCACGCAATGGCTGGAAATTCAGGGAAAAAAAAATGTGAATAGAGATTTACTTAGACTTTCATTGAATAGAGGAAAGAATGTGGTGGGGTTGCAGCACTTTGACACACATCCCAAGAAGCAATTTTTGTCTAGTTCTTGGTTTTTACAAACTATTGTGATCTGATAAATTCCCCAGAGCAGGGATTTTTTTTTTCTTCTTTTCCTCCACCCCTGTTCACTAGACAGATACATCAACAGTAGGAGGTCTGACTCATCTCCACTGATAATAGCGTGCAGGATAATTTTGCCATGTGACTCACTTTCTTCTTTAACTCTAAAAGACATTTGAAAAAAGACTGGCATTAATTTAAATAGATTTCCCATAAACAGGATTTACAAAAAAAAATCCCTGCTTTTATGTCAACTTTCAAAAGTACAGGAAAGAAAAGTCTACTATAATGTTCCAGCATTTTAAGATGTTATTGAGGAATGAAAATATTCTCTTAGTGAGTAAATGGAACATATTTGGGGAAATGTATTTGCAGTGAAAAATTTTTACCTCTGTGCACATCACTGCTTTCTTAGCCTGTCAAGGAAAAATAATGCTTTTTTTGCTACCTCCTGCTCTTTTATAGCTAGACCCTCATCTAACCTTGACCAGAGTCATGGTAGAATGAATTGATAAGACATACTTCATTTAGGATTAAATAACAAGACTGACAGAGCCTAGAGGGGCTTGCAATCCTAATGGGGAGTTTATCAGCACTTCTATGGGGGAAAAACAATATGACTTGGATTAGTTGCTTCCTATGTAGAACATTATAAACCTGTGAAAGCCTGATTCTCATTTTTTACTACTCATTTTGAACAACACCAAAATTCTACGAACTTTTTATGATCCAATTTTGTACCTACTATTTCAACAAGATTTTACTGTTAGCCATAAGTAATAATTTCCTCTCTCGCCCCTTTTCACTGGCTGTGACAGTGCCTTATTTATCTTCCAGGATTTTCTTTGGTTTGCATGTATGTTTTTGCTAACACACATAGAACTGTGTGTTACAGTTTAGCCTAAATTTTTAAATGAGGATAAGAAAAAGAAGGGACTTGTATTGGAGGTTGCCATCACTTCCAAATTCTAGACAACTATGTTTTGAAAGTAGGTCCTTTTAAAAGAATTTTCCCTTGCATGTCCTTACTGTAGCAAATGGCACCCTATGTTTCATAGTATGATGGAGGTGACTTGTAAGCCTCCAGTCTAAAAGTCTTGACTAAGAATTTTCTCAGATCTTAGAAGACAAAAAGTGTTATCTTTTGTTTTCTGAGCTGTAAAAGTCCCAGTGTTATGCAACTATTTCTCCAAGATAATTTTAATTGGCATTTATGGTAGCATATCAACATCAAGAGCCAGGGGAATGCACCATAACAGTGTATATTAATTTTGACTTCCATGCACTTCCCACTATATGATGATTTTAAAGGTTATATTGTAAACTGTGGCACTTATTTGAGAAACATCACACCTGTTAATCAATTTAATAAAACTCACTTATCCACTGTATATTTCTATGAACAGGATGCTTTTAACAAGTAGTCTTAGAAATACTTGTGCTTTATCCATTATTTAGATTGTAATTTCAATACATGGCAACAAAACTGTTCTCTAGTAATCTGTGAAACTAAGAATGTGCTTTTCCTGGTGAACTTTTCAGCAGACATTTAAATCCTATTGAGCTCATTAGGGACACTTCCTTTATTCTTAGTAAGGGTAGAACTGTAACATGAAAGAATGCACTGTTGTAGAAGGAACTGCCTGTATAACATGTTTGTAATAAACTGTAATGTAAGATTAATTTTAATGATTCTTATGATTTTATTATAATAATCCTTAGTTTTGACACAGGTATCTTTTGCAACCTCAAAAAAATCTTTCAAACTGCCTACTTTATTCCCTTGTCTGTAAAATGGAGGAAACAATTCCTTTGTCCCAAATTTATAGCATCTTGTTTATTAATACTTCACGTTCTCTGAGTCCATGACATGTTTTTACAGGACCTGGAGCAATGGAGGTTCACTGATAATTATTTTTTCCACACACATTCATAACTGTAATATTTAAGAGAAGCAACAGGTCTGTTCTCTAGGCTAGATGGCATTTCAGTAGAGTAACTCCTTTTCTTACATGCCTATCATATAACTAGAAACGATGAGCCTTTCCAAATACTTACAGCTTTTAGTAGGTTAGCTCTGCTAAGATCCTCGCAAGACCTTCCACAGACAATGTATCTCCTTCATTTAATTTTGCAGACATGTACATTCTACGGTAATGAACTCATAACCATGATTAAATGACTTGAGCTTGACTGAATAAAATCGCAGTTCTACCTTTTCTAGGAACTCCAGAGCTCCCAGGATTTCTGCATACTCAGTTTTCATTAATTCTAATATTGCAGCTCCTGCTAATGTAGTTTTGCTGACCACTTCCAAAAGAACTTGATCACTCACCTACTTCTTTAATTTCTGTCATGGTATTTGTTACAGAACTGTACTTGATAACATAAAGTAAATCTTTATTGCCTTTTCCTTTTTCTGGTGGCCTACAAATGGCTTAGGTGATCGTTTAGGATGTATATTGTGATTGAGCTTTCCTCTCTCAGATCTTACAGTGTAATCTTTGCAATATAAACACAGAGGAGAATATATGCTGGTGGGTAATTCTTTGTTAGGGTGAATTTAACAATGTGTTTTGGCTGACCTAACATCTTCCTCCTTTGCTATAGCCTGGCTACTGCCTTCTTCTCTACTCTTAGGCACAGGCTTTCACTTCTTCCCTTGCACCATTCCTGTTACTTGTCAGGTTCCTAGAGATGTAGAGTTTGCACAGGAAAACAACACATGGAAACTTAAAAATAGTAATTTTGACGTATCTGTTTATTGAGTAAGCAGGCAAATTATTGTTCTAAGGAGTGGTGAACTATTAGATCACCTCAGTAATACAATGAATACCTCTAGAAAATACTGACATAGATTTTCTTCATTATTTTTCAGGCAAGAACAGGAGGGGCACCCTGGCCCACAGGATGTAGTTATGGACACAACACTTAAACCATTATCTTCAGTTTATTTCAAGTCTCACCCCAAAGGCTGGCAAGTGATGTTACAAAAGTCATTCTTTCAATTCAAGTGATTGCCCACTATCTGGCTGAGTTATGTGACTGTGAGTAGAATACATGCTTTTTGCTTTTTCTCATTGTCTTGTTAGTAAACGGATTTACATTTATCAATGGAATGGAACTTTAACTGTTCTTTTTGGAACAGGTATAAGCTCAAATAGAAAGGAAATTATTTCCTTCACTCTAACAAGTCTTGAACTAGATTTAAATTTTTCCAGACATTTATTATTTGTCATAAATATAACAAGTTCCTAATTCAACAAAAATTAGCAGCATGTTCTAAGTTTCTGTTGTTCATAAGAGTCTAGTATTTAGTTATGTCTTATGATGTTTTTTCAAAAGAAAAAAATTAGGCAACAGCTTGAATGCTTTGTAAAATAGGTCCTATCCACCACAAGTAAAAGTAATGTACCAACTGTTTCTCTTAAAGAAAGCTTTGCTAGACCCTGAAATGGAGTTTTAGTCAGAGTTCAAAAATACTCACCATTCTAATCTTGTTCTGTAAAATACTTTCTCAGTGGCCTGCCAATTAGTGATGAAAGCTGAAGTGTTTTATGAGTCAGTGAAAAGGAAAAAGAAATAATGACGTTTGCTCTCATATTTTAAATCTTAAAAAGTGTACTAATTTTTAAAGCTGAATCTCTGATAATTTCAGTTGACATTTTACTAAAAATCCCTTGACATTCTGCAATTTTGACCCGTGTTTCTGAGGCAGGTTAGTGATTCATGTGAACAAACAAATGGGATGAATTCTGATAGGGAATCTAATACACAGAATGTAAAAAATACCATGTTTTTTTCTAATTCTTATGAAACCGAAATGAATATATATGTAGTATAAAAGGAAAAGAGTAAAACAGTGTATCTCTGGGAAGGTTTCTCCCTGATAAACTGGAAAGAACTAATATTGTGTATTGTTTGTTTTCTTGAGGAAGCCAAACCTAAATAAGAGGTTATTTTATTGATTAAAATGTGTGTGTAAAAGGATCCTAATATTTTTAAAAGCAACTTTATTTATTTTGTTTATAAAAGGTAACAAAAGGATGGAAAATGTATCTCTGCTATCTTTAGAGTCAGCAAAATAAATGTTGTGGAGAGTTGTAATACTTCTTATTTCCATTAGAGGGTACTATAAACATGCCAAAAACTTCACTTTTTTATCTTCACCTGCAAAGAAGTGAATGTTTCTTTCTGTTTGGAATTTCCAGATCATTTTCAGTGTTTATAAATTCATGTACTATCAGATATATTTGCCTTTCTGAAAGCATGAGTCGTTTATGTAGACTCATTAAAAACATTTGAAAACAAGTTTAGCTAATGTTCTGTTTTCCTTGTAAATGTTCGCTGGATATTCCCTTTTAAAAATTAGTCTTGTTCCAAAACTTCTGTATATAAAATTCCAGTGTGGAAGGAGGTACAAAACCTTGCTTATGTAATTCATGTATTACACATCCTGGCAGTCAAAATGCACTTTCTTTCTCTGTGGATACAGAAAGAAATTCTCTCAGCAGACACAGAGCCTGAGAACTTGAAGCAGTGTACTTAATGTCCCTTGTGCAACAGGTTTTATAGCAAAGAGCAGCCACCTGCCAGTGTCTGGCTGCTCTTGAGACTGATACTCTCTGGTATGTGAGCCACTGGCCACTGTCAGCTGCTCCTGTGCTGGCACTGTGCTCCTCCATGGAGTAGGTTTCTCAGGGCTTCCCAGGGTTGCTTGGGGTCCATCATCTGAGTTGCTCATCTTGGTACCAATATTCACATTGTTTTCACAATGGCTTTTTATTCATGTGATTCCTTGAGACCAGGTGCTTCTCCAGGTGAACTGTGGTGGTCCGTACACCAAAAGCATCATGGATGTGCAATGAGAATGTATTTAATACTTTTTTTCTCTCTTTCTTCAGTGAAAAACTTGTTTCTGTTTGTGCTTTGTCATCCAGGCACAAAGTAGCAGTGGTGCCACAGATAGCCACAAGTGGCCACAAATAAGCTGGAAGCCAGCAGTTCATGAGCAATTTGTGGGGAGAAGTGTGTTGGCAGGGCCCTGTTGGCAGGGCCCCTTTCCAAGCAGGGCAGGGCTGTGGGAGGTGGAATCCACAGCAGGGGCTGAGCTCTGGGGAGCTGGAATGAGGCAGCAAAAAAAATCATAGTTTCTGGTACAGAAAGGGTGGGGGCAAAACAGGCTAGTAGCTTGATGAAGTGTATTTGAGATGGTTAATGTAGATATAATCTCAGATTTTCTGTCATCTGCAGCCTTCCTCCTTTTCTCCTTGGGCAGCACTGCCCACTCTGACTTGGTTCTGTTGGCAGCTTGCACACTGGCAGGTGCTCAGTAGTAAATTTTAAACCCCAAGTTTAAAACATATAGCTATATGAGTATTCGTATGGTAAGAGCTCAGTTTGTTTATTTAGAGTTGTTAATGAGAAAATATTAACTTTCCCTCAGAAGAATTTGGACATAGCAGTCTGTCCATACTATTAAAATTTTGTGGCAAAACTGGTACTGTTTGTTATTCTATGATGAACATAAAATAAACACAAGTTCTGGGTTTATGGGCTGACAAGTTGAACAGAAACAGTGTTCTGCCCACTCTTGGATGAAATAAAATCTGTACCCAGATGTGATTTTGCATCAAAAACCACTCCCAGGATTAAAGAAACATTGTCTATATATCAAACCTACAGATTCCAACATAAATATTCTGATAACATTGTGTTCTGCTAATAGAATAATGAAATATGCTGAGTTGTAAGGGACCCATCAGAATAATTGAGTCCCAATCCAGGCCCTGTGCAACCCACAAATTACACTATTGCAGTGGGGCCATTTGTAGGGTAAGATGTTTGGCTTATGGGTAGTGAAACTGGCACATAGAAATCTAACTATAATTGCATGGTTCATGAAAAACACAAAACTTCTTGGTTAGGTTATGGAAAACAAATTCTATCAGACAAGAAATATCTCAGCAGGAAGTAGTGATTCAATCTTATTTTGTTCACATTTTAATATCATACATTCAGTTCTTGTTTTCATGAGGTTGACATAAACTACTTATGGTTTATGCATAACCAGCTCAACAAGCTTATAATATCTCCTTTAAACAAAACTGAAGCTTATACACCTCTACAGGTGATATAAGAGGAAGTTCATTTTAGAACCCACTTTTGTGCATATACAGCTACCATGAATTCGGGAGAGGGGCTCTGAAATAAGCTTAGCCTCATATCAACTGGGTGCTTCCCACTTCTTGTATACCTGAGTATTGAATTAGAAGAGAGCCTGCTTCCACACACCAGTTTTTCACCTCTTTCTCAACAAAGTTTCCCTTCCCCATTTTCTGAAATGCCATACACGTATTTCTTCTAAGCCAACTGTCTTCTTGCACCCTCAAAAACCAGTGTAATTTGACTACTAATTTCACAGAGGGTAGGTTATGAGCTGCAGACTGTATGCATGAAAATGCAATATAGTGTTAGTTATTAATATTATCCTGGTATTGAGATGATGAAATAAAACAATTCCAATCATCTTAGAACCTCCAATCCAACAGAATATGTTCCGTAACATTAATACTGTAATAATAGTGACAATATGTAATATAGACATCAGAAACACAAATTTTGCATTTGTGATTAATTTTTGTTTGTTCTGACTAACTTTGTTTTCTTTTAATAATTTTTATTAATTTTAATTTTCCTTGGATATCCAATATTTTGTTTTGCCTGGAATTTTAGTGGTTGTGATTTGGTTCACTTAGTGTTGACTATGAAGTTTCTTTTTGACTTATAGCTGAAACCCACCTAGAATAGCTGGATCTCATTTTATTTCATATCAGACTTTAGGATTAGTAAGAGAAATAGTCACCTCTGAAGCTTATCTTTATTCACACAAGCAGTATTTGATATCAACTGGGGATACAATGAATTTCCCATTTCTCTCTAGGAAGTGAACCTTGGTGACTAGCTTTCACTTTGATACCTTGACACTCCAATGACAGTAGATGTATCCCATTCAAAGAGCAACCAAAGTGTTGGTTTTCACCCAGTGCTATGAATCACAGCAGAGTGATTTTGAAGAAACATAACATCACAGAATGGCTGAGGTTGACAGGGTCCTCTAGTCTAGTGTCCCAGCTTGAGGCTAGGTCAGCTAGAGTGGGTTGCTCAGGACCTCATCTGGATAGATTTTGAGTATTGCCAAGGTTGAAGACTCCAGAACCTCTCTAAGGATTCAGCTCCAGAACTTGATTACTCTTATAGTAAAAAAAAATTATTTCTTCTGTTTAAATGTAATATGCTATATTTCAGGAAATACATCTAGAGGTAGAAATCTTAAGGATTAGCTGAACAAAACTAGACTGGTTTACTAACTGAAAAAATAGTACTACCCCTTTCTGTTGCTATTTTATTCCTATATGTTTCTCTCATAATTTTGTGAAAAAACATTAAAACCATTGTTTTAGTTGAAATGCACTCTCAATTTGCATTAAAACAAAAAATGAGTCATACAGTGGTAGCTGTTGATAAACAGTTGATAGAATGCTTATAAAGAATAATTTAAAATTATCCATTCTGTGATAACAGTTTATTTGTTAATTGCTTTGGTTGAGTTTTTAGATGACAGACATGCAGGACTAAGGGTGCTTGAATTTTGAAGTGTTCTATATCGTACTTTACACAGAGTCACAGAATTGGCTGAGTTAGAAGTGACCTACAAGGATCATCAAGTCCAACTCCTGACCCTGTCCAGAGCCATCCTCCAGAGTCACACCATGTGCCCAAGAGTATCATTCAAACACCTCTTGAACTCTGTCAGGCTTGGTGCTGTGACCAATGCTCTGGGAAGCCTATTCCAGTGCCCAATCACCCCTTGGGTGAAGAACCTTTTTCTGATATCCAACCTAAACCTTCCCTCCTGGCTGTCAGGGCACTGCTGACTCATATTCAAGTTGCCATTGACCAGGATCCCCAGGTTCCTCTCCCAGAAATGTTTTCCAGTATTTTATTCTCCAGTCTGTAAGAACAGAGTTTAGTCCTTTTTAATATGTTTTCCCTTTATGGACTTGATAAAAATATTTCAAACAATGTGGGAAAGAAATAGCTACTGACTCACTGATTGCTTCCATATTTTGTGAATTATGAAATTGTTAAAATCTTAATTTAGATCTGAAAAACTGACATCTTTCTATAGCAAGAATATGCCTATTTCTAAAATACTGCTTATGGTTATATCACAGCTTAAAACCCTTAAAAGTTATTCAACACATACAAAACATTCTATTTTAATATGTAATCTATGTGTATGCCAATATATATATATATATGCAATTTTTTAAACATAAATAATATGCCACGTTGTGCATTTTTTTTAAATATAGGTAAAAATTAACTTTAGTGAAGTCATTCTTGTCAATGACTAAATGCAAGCAAAGTCAGAATCTGGATCATTCAATTAAAGAAAAAGAAGTATTTCTGCTTAGTTTAGGTTTCTAAACCATAAAGGGAAAGGAAAAAGTGTTATAAAGACCAACCAGTCTTGATATGTGAGCACTGGGGGGATTGGCACTGAGTGTTTCTTTAACCTTCATAGCTGAGTGCACTGAACTTAGTAGAGTATAGAATTCTCTGTGCTATATTCTGATTCTGCTGAGGTAAATAACAAAACTCACATTGTACTCAGTGGTACAGGATTAGCCTCTCTACTTTTTTACCAGGGCAGAGACTTTTGCCTTACGATTATTGTATCATCATATAAATATAGCAGTGTTATTGAAAGCCTGAAGCTTCATGCCACTGCTTTGCTCATCTTCTTAAACTCAGTACCACGTGGCAGATTTCTGTGGAGCCTTATCTCTGAAGCAAAAAGAAAAGCATGATCACAATAGTCAGCTTGGTTTTTCTTCTCATCTCTGTATGTATTTCAGTGCAGGAGAAGTTCAGACACCACAGAGCTTCAAATGTTTTCTTTCAAAGGCATTAAGAAAGGGAAACAAATATTGAGCTCTTACAAAGAAGTTTTCAACCAATGCATGTTTATTAGGCTTACTTTATTCTACCCAGCATATTCAAAGACATCTGATTAAACTGTCCCAAATAAAAAGGACAAAGCTTGCTTCAATCTGTGCAGTACAGATAAATAATTTTGTGGGAGATTTCTATCATTTCTCAGAGTCTGCATTGGGGACTTGTTGAGACATTTCAAACAGACTGTGTGCATTGCCAAATACAGTCCTGTTCAGAATATGCTAAAATATTGTATCTGACTAATTAGAGATAGAGAAGATTGTTTCTAATCACTGCATGACATTCTTTGCAATTTGTATAGATACTCAGACATATTCCTCACTCTAGTGAAATTACTGGAACAAGTCACAAGAATAAGGCTGGACCAATATAGCGGAAGAGATTGTTGTACAGTACAACACACAATGACCTTCTTGTGACTCTTGTTAGAGTATTCTACTTCGATCTTTGCATTCTCTAATGTTTTAGCTGTGTAATAACTTACTTTTATTTGCAGGTAGATAATATTTTTGGAAGGGACCACTGAGAGGCAAAAAGAAATATTGAATAGAATTGTATTCAGTAAGATGGAGACAGAACAGGACCTTTTCACTCAGGTGCTTATCTGTAAGTTCTCTTGAGGTCTACATTTAACACTATCTGAGGATCTGCTATTTTTTCTTCATGACTGATTTCAGTTTTTCGATAAATAAATCTCTTCCATACAAGAAAAGTTGATTCTTATTGAGTTAGGGAATTTAACTTCTCCTTTTTTCTGCAATGGGCCAGTATAAAAATCAATAGGTCAAATCACTTTTTGTTTCTTCATCTACTTACACTTTCTTTTAAACTGGTGATTAGTGAACCGTGTGACATTCCAGCCAAACAGTACTGTTACTGTCAATATTTGCTTCTCCTTTTCCTCTATTCATCAGGTCATATTTATTTGACTTCATATGAGAGATAGACCAGATAGCAGTTTAGCTTCAGTTTTATGCAAACCAGTATTGCCACCTTAGTTACACATCATGCTCTTCTGCTTGGAGATCAAGACTTGGAGGAAGCTGCAAGAGGAGGCTGCAACAATACACTACATGAATAAAGAAAAGCTTATTGTAATTGCCTTTGAAATATGAAGTTAGTGATTCTTTTGATAATATTTTTCTTGCATCGAAATGACATCTGATAGAACCCTTGCTACTGTATTTGGGAAACATCCACTTACCTTAACTAAAGGGATACTTTGTGTTTACACAAATACCAATCAACACCCACACAGATTCACAACTAAGAGTTTTGACCAGAAAAACTCATTAATAAGTATATAAAAGTTGTCAGTTATTTCTTTCCACAAGTCCTCTTTTATGTATTTTCCCATTCTAAGCATTGTCTTTTCTTCCTGCTGTTTACACTGATGCTTGCTGACAAAACTAATGGCTACTTACCTGCTTCATCCTCATTAATCATACCATTTGATGGGCTCTCCTTTGAGTGGCTCTGTGTGAATATCAATAGCATTGTGCCTTTTACAAAGAACTGGTGACCAGCAGCACAGCCTGTAGAAATTAGCTTTCTCATTTATGATATTTCCATTTAATTGTTTTTGTTAATAGACTGAAACAGTTTCCAAAAATGTTACCACCCACTGCTGTCTGCACTGGAGGAGAGGAAAAACAAATCCCTGCAAAGGGAAGATTATTTTGAAGATGATGTCTTCATTGAAAAATAATTACTTTAAAATGTTGTAAGTGGATCCCAAATCCACAGTCTACTTTAGCTCTTTCCCAGTGAGCATTTCCTGTGGCTTTCACTCCTCTCCACTGCCACTAGTAAGAATGGCTTGCAGCATCATGAGCAAGCCCATCACCATTTAAGGCTGATTCCAGCTCACCAAAGCAATAATTATCAGTCTGTGTTGCTCCCTGTATACATGCAAATGCCTCTTTTACTGGTGGTGTCCACATTTTTCTAACCCTTTCATTCTATCTCTAGGAGACAGACAATAAAATTAATTAAAGTAGGTTTTATTGCACATTTGGCGAAATGATGGGCCTTTGTAGCTCTGGATCAGCAGTCTCTGATTTCATATTTGCATGAGGCTAATAAAGAAAACAAGACAATTGATATAATATCCTCTGCAGACATTTCTGTAACTGATGGCACAACCTTCATGGCCACAGAGCTGCAATGCATTAAGTTACCACTGCAAGTGATACTTGCCTCTTTTGTGATGGTCTTGGGAGACTTTGTACACATCTATATAAGTAATGGCCAATTGAAAAAAGGGGATGATTCCACTTGGAATTGTTTTTTAATCAGAATTCTTCTCTGAAGTTTTAGTTTTGAAAAGGTGCAAGAATCTTCTTTATTCATTAATAATTGATTTTTTTTTTAAATTTTCAAAAGTGAAAACCCTGATAGCTCCAGAATGCAAAGCGTGATTGGAACATTCCCTGTAATGGAAGGAGGGGAATGTTTCGCTGATCATCTCTTGCAGAAGCACTCTGGCTAATTTTAAAGTCTGGTTTAGAAGTGTGCCTTACAACACCCCAAAAATCATTCATTTTGGAAGAATAGTGCTTGACAGATACAATTATGAAACAACATGCCTAGCTAATGTAACATTTATACAACATTTGGGGATCTTAACACTCAGTAAGGCTGTATCATTTGCAATAACTATTGCTTTGCAAAAAGCATGAGGTATTTTTGGAGGGAAGGATTCTCTGAATTAGTAGTTAAAACTGGAAGGGAATTGTATAATTTTAATGTTCTTAGAGAAATTAAAGTTGTTTCATTAGCAAGAGTGAGACTCTATAAGAGTATTATTACAGCTGTTCTTATTATTAAATAATAATAATAACGTGTGTGACCTTATGGGAAGCCAGAACACAGTGACTTTGTCACAGTACTTAAGGGATGAAATTTAAGATGCTGAATTCCATAAATGATTGAAACATTCTATAAAAATACTCTGCTCATATTGAAAACTTTTTTCAATGTTGTTGCTTATTTTCATATAAAAATTTTAGCTTTCCACTACAAGAAATTAAAAAAAATGAAACTTATTTTCCTCTTTCTTTTAGCCAACAGGTAATTGAAGAGGGTTTCTTCACACTGCATCTCTCTTGCAGGAGGCTCATACAGCCACAGTGGGGCTCTCTGAGGGTGTCCTCTCTGACTTAATCATTCTTCCTCATACCTCCTCCAGATTCCTTATGTTAAATGTGCAGGTTTGCAGATGAGGGGCCAAAAGGTCCATCTCGAGGCACTCCTATCCATTTTCTTGACTCTCAGGCTTTCTACCATCTTTAGCACTCATCTTCATACAGATCTAAATGGATCCGTGCAAGGATGGAACTGCTTTTTTCTTTCAATGGGCCTGTTTCCTGGTAGGAAAAGTGAATTCCCAGGCAAGCTATTTAAATGTGAGAAATTTAACATGGACTCTGCCTAAGTGTGGTCCTTCCCCCTACTATTCCTGTAGATACATAGTCACATATGAGGCAAAACATAGATTTTATCACGAACAGTTTATAAGTCTCCTCTCCCAAAAAAAAGCTCCAACTTGCATAATACAGTTTGTAACCTGGGCTGTAAAAACGGATCACTTATTTTCGCTTAATATTTGAGCAGCAGTTTGTGACAAGCTTCTACATGAATGCCTGGATGAGAAAATCTTGCATGTGAGATGCTCATTTACCCTGTCAACATCCTCCTGAGCGCACTGGCCAGCGAGAGAAGGCCAGCTGAACAGGGGACAAGCAGACTATCAGAGTGCATGTTCATCCCAGTGCTGAGCTTGTATAAAGATGGATTGTACTGCATACTGCAAAATCCTCTTATTAGAGCAGTAGTCAAATCAGTTTGGCATTTGGGGTTCTTTTTTTGCTCCCAGCAAAGTCAGTTTGAGCTTTGCAGCAGATTTCAATGAGAAAAGGATAAGGCATTAAATAACATGCTGCACAGCTTTTGTGTTACTTGAAAGGAATCCAAGCAGACCTTTGCCAGAGTGATTGTGGATGTGGTGTTTTTCCAGAAGAGTTTGGAGGGCCTCAGGCTTGGCCAAAGGAGTACAAATCAGTTCAAACCCAAAATTGTGCTAAATTTTCCAAATCGTAAATGACAGACAACAAAAAAGCATGAGAAACATGGAAGCTATAATCCAAGTTAACATCTGAGCAGAGTACAAAAGAAAGATGCAGCTGGTAAAATGAACTTTTTTCCTAAAGAAACTTCAGTCGTAATTTTTTTTCATATTGAATTTTAAAAATACTCTCCACTTTACCCTTTAAGTGAACTGGAAAAGAACAAATGACAATAGCATAGTAATTTGGGGGCCAATTTTCCTTAAATACATGTTCTATTCGATATTGAACCCTTTTGATATTTGGAAGCTTCAGGACTCAGTTCTCTGAAAGAAGCTGCATAAATTGGGGAATTCTGACAATACCATTTGGCCTAATAGCTACTTGATCATGATTCCTCAGTGGATCCCACTGTTCTGGCTGATTGGAAGGCTCTCAGTTGCATATAATAATGCTGAAATGCCAGTCAAACTGCTTTGGGTAGGGTTTCGTGTGCTTTGTCATTAAGCCCTATTGTCAGGGTCTTTGTCATCTGGCTGTAAAATCATTCTTAACTGAGGGAACATTCACAAACCTGGAAGCACATCCTCTTGACTACTTTTGCATATTTTTCAAATCGCTTGTTCTCTTTTACCTTTTTTTTTTTTGTCCTTTCCCTTTTAACAAGAAGAAAAATGAAAACCATTCTCCCCAAAATCTAATATTCAAAGTTGAGACGAGGTAGGCTTTTCTTCAGGGAAGTTATTTTTTTTCTCTGGAACTGCTGCTAGGCTAACCCTCACCAAAGGGTGTTTTCAGTCTTTTGTCCCAAAGAAACATCCTAAGAACAGTTAGAGGCTTCTGTTGTGTTCCAGACCATAGCCTGCCAGACCTTTCAGAATGAGTTTATAGTTGATATGCCTGTGGCATTTTTTTGATCTTGGTTAGATAGACCCACTTGTTCTGCACTGACTCACCCTCGATAGTGCCATATTGCAACTGTTATTTCATTGAAATAATTTGTCATTGTTGGTATAGTAATTTAAGAGAAAAATTACTGTAGTACATCCTTCTAAAAATAACTGAAATTTAACAAAGAGAAATTTGAATTGGTTTTCCTGTAGTTTCTCTTGCATATTAAGAGGGGTTTAATTTTCTTTTGTAAGTACTGAGGATTTTATATACCATTCTTCTGTCATGTTATCTAATTCCATTTAGTATTGAGCCTTTTCTTCACAGAGGAAAAGATTTTCTTATAAAGTGTTTCCAGTATATGAGCAAAGACAGGCAGATCTCAGTAAATAAATATAGAAGAACTATTCCTTCTCCTTTCTCCCTTTGTATGTTTTATGTTAATTTTGCTCTGTTGTTTTCTTTATCTACCTGATCTGTCTTGGTAGGTGTGCTCTACTAGCTAATTTGGGACTATTATTCAAACTCAGTATTACAGAACAATTTCTATCCTTTCACATTGATTATGTGATTGAGCTATATATTAAGGTTCCATTTAAAAATAATATAAAGATGTTTTAATAAAATCATATTGCAACACAACAATTCAGCAGTTCGATTAAAGCAATATTTAGTCTGATACTAGAAATAGCCTTGTGATTCTTGATTACCTGCCATATAAAGATGAATTTGTTATTAACTTGTTAGCTTACAGTATATTGACCAAGTTAGTTTTTAACTGTTGAAAAATTCTGCTAAAAGTAATAAATAAAACTTGTTTTGTTTGCAAATGACAACATTCATCATTTATCTCAACACTGCCAACAAAGTTACACAGATATGGGGTCAGAGAGCCCTTGCCCTTTATATTCACAGTCTCTTTGTGTTGACAACTCCAGGGCAGGTCTTTGTTTCTAGAGACCAAGATACATTTCTGCCTTGGGCCAGTGTCCTGCTTTCAGCTGGGACAGAGTCGATCTTCCTAGCACTTCCCAGTGCTGTGTTTCGGATTTGGTATGAGAACTATGCTTACAACACAGTGATGGTTTAGCAGTTGCTTAGTAGGGTTCACTCTAAATCAGGGACTTTCAGTTTCCTGTGCCCTCCCAGTGAGGAGACACACAAAACACCCAGAGAAAGCACAGACAAAGCAGCTGCCCTGAACTGGCCAAAGGGATGTCCCACACTGCAAAATATCAAGCTCAGTATATAAACTGGGGGGAGTTGACCATAGGCCACTGATCAGTGCCTGAGGATAGGCTGGGCATCATTCAGCAGGTGGAGAGGAATTGCATTGTGCAGTACTTGTTTTGTTTTTTTTCTTGGGTTTCATTTTTTTCCTTGCAATTATGGTTATTATTATTAGTAGTAGTAGTACTCGAAGTATATATTAGTATTATTATATACTATTATTATATCTTAGTATAATTATTATATTCTGTTTGATTTCAGTTATTAAACTGTTATTATCCCAACCCATGAGGATTTTTTCCTTTTCCTTCCCTGATTCTCCTCCCCAACCCATGGAAGAACACATGAGCAACTAGCTGTGTGCTACCCAGTTGCTAGCTGGAATTAAACCATGACAGGCAGTCACATGGAAGTGTGGAAAATTGCATTGTTTATTAATAAAGAAGTTTAAGTTTGTGTTTGGTATTTTTAACAGAAACATAGTAAGATAAGAATAGAAAAGTATATTGTTTATTAGAGAAGTTTTGTGTTACTTACAATAGATTTGTATGAGATTATAAGTTAATACTTAAGTAAGTTCGTATTTAGAATGTTACTCACATAGATTTGTATGCATATTCACTTATATAGGGTTATAGGTTAATACTTAAATTTGTGTTTAGTGTATTTTGTCTTTAAGCGAAATTGTATTTTTGGAGTGGAAAATTATAAAAGAGGAAGTAAGTCTGTATAACTTGCTCTAACTTTAACTAACAGTACTGTAAGGAAAAGTACAAGGAGAAGTAAAAGGTACAGCGTCTAAGCAAAATTTGTAATAGCTTAACCACAAAAGTTGTGAAACTGCATAGCTTGCAAGTTAGAAGAAGAAAATAAGACTATATATAGTGATCGATCAGAAAAATTGCCTAACAACCAAGAAGTTGCCTAACCGATAGCTACGTGCTTCAGCACCATGGTGACAAGACAGAAGCAAGTCATGATGACAAGACAAGTCACAAAAGCGGAACCAAGACTAAATAAAAAGACCCAGTTCGGACTGATCAATACGGCTGTTGGTGGGCAGAAGCCCCCCGCCGTCCAGCGCTGTATTTTGCTCGTATCTTACTTGCTACAATTAACAAAAATAAATTCTGCTGGAAATGACTTTTTGCAGTCGCAATTTATAACAGAAGGATTTAAATGCCAAGGACCTTTGGATGCTAGGACCCACGATGCAGAGAGGGTGCTGAGAACGTGGAGTCCTGCTCCCTGACACAACCTTTCCTTCCCAGAAGTGTGGAGTGCCTTGTCTCTGTTATGGTGTGTGTGCAACAGCATAGGAAAAGTAAATGTGGTACTCGTCAGTGCCAGCTTGCAGTCACTTTACTTTCATTTGCATTTCTTACCTGCCATTCAACTTTTCCTTCTCTCATCTTAGTGCAGCTCTACACAATAGCAAAAAACTCCTTCTGGCTGTGTGTCCCAGTCTGCCTGCGTAACCACACGAGGTCTGTGCTGTTCTGGGAGCCAACTGAACTGGTCTTGCAGGTAGCCAGAGCATGTGTCTGTGCCCCTGAGACAGCCTGGTTAGCAGCCCCCGGAGATTAGCACCTGAAAACCTCCAGGTTGTTACATATTGGAGACATTCCTAGGAGAAGTCAGGGAAATGTATGCAGTACCCGCTGGCAATTTGCCTGGCTTGAGCCAAAGGTATCGATTGTTAGATGCATTAATATTAGGAAACAGGCAGTCTTCATTTTTTTTAAAGAGCCAATACACAGATGTGAAATCATTTAGCTGACTTAACTAAGATTATTTGACAAGAAGAACAGTTGTATTAATATAAACAAACATGTCTGTTTAATTGCCTTCCTCTTTCAAACAACCATTTGTTATGATTAAATGGAATGATCCTAAAACATTTTTTTACTACCTTAGAACTTCCACAGAGGAAATATATCAAATAAAATAGTAAAACTATCTTAAAATAGCTCAATATTAGCAAGAATGCCCCTTTTTCCCAGGTTGTCTCTGTTAGTGTTTTTTTTTCCCCTTCCAAGTGCTAACTTTTTTCTTTTTTTTTTTTTTTTAGTTGTCTGTCTCTCCTCCTTCACACTTTCCTCAGTTAGAAACTTATCTTTTCAAAGTAACACCTTTTTTCAGTATTGGCTTTGCAAGAAATTTGTATTTTCCAAGCGAGAGAACAGTCATTCTTAGTGATCTCTGCAGGCCCCTGAACAAATCTGAGAGGTACAGCTTAAATGGTACCTTAAAGTGAAAACAACAATAATAATGTTAAAACAAGGCAGATAGCAAAGCAGAAGCTTGAGTTCAAAACTCTTTGAAGGCAGACTGAATACAGCTGGGTGCATATGTGTGATGAAGTGGCAGTAGTGCCTTTTACAGCAGTGTTTGGTGCAGCTGGTGCTCCCCAAGATAAATGACTACAAAGAACCTGCAGAGTGGGACAACCATACTTTTTCGTCTCAACATTGTGGCTGCATTCAGATTTTAATCCATGTGTCTGAAGTCACTTCTTGCTGAGTATTGCGATTTGGCATTTGGATGAAAATCTAGAAATGGTTACAGTTCCACTGTGACTGCTGTAGAAATCCCGACTCATTTGCACAATGTCATCTCTATCAAGTCTTTAACAAAAATGAGAGCCTTTATTACATTTCCCATCTTAATTTCAAAATATTAATGTTTTTCAACTGTCCTTTTCAACGTATTTCTGAATGTCATAAAACAAGCAGGATAGTTTCTTTGAAGGATTTCTCTTGTGAATTCATTTACAACTCATAGGATCTTGGAGCAAGAAATATACTTTGAATGTACAAGAAATATACTTCAGTGTCTTGTTAATGCTCTTAATTTTGTTGCTATTGAAATTTATCCCTTTCTTCTCCTTCTCCTTTTCCAAATATTTTCCAGACTATTTAGCTTATTTTTTTTAAAATAAATAAATAAATAATCTTCTCCTGTCACAGAAATACTTAATAGAAGGCAGTCAAAGATATATGTTATATTATCAGAATCATGAAATGGCACTTGATAAAGTGTCACATAAAAGACTTACCAGAAAGTAAGGATTTATGAATTACATGGAAAAAGAACTGATATAAAAACACAGTATAGAAGAGAGACCGGAGAGATATGATTTGTCATTGTGACTGACAGTCCTAAAATAGGAATTCCTGATTCTGGTAGTGAGTAGTGATATCCTCTGAGACTCGCTTTTAAGACTAGTTGTCTGCTATATTCAGTGCAGTTTATTGATGGAAACGTGAGGTGGAGTAGCCTTATAATAGACCTTGGGAATATTCCAAAGTAAGAGAGGAGTCTACTGAATGATAAAATCTTGTTCCATGTGACACTGTTGAAACAGCCAAGACACCAACTTGTTGACTTCATCTTCTTCAGTAGCTCATACACAGGTTCTTGAAGAACCACTTTGTGGCAACAATATGTAGAGTTCCAGGTAGTTAATTGCTAAAGTGCAGCTGATGAAGCATAGACAAAAAATTCCCAAGGGCCAGTTGTAAACCAAGATGAAATCAATGACCAACAGTGAGAGCCAAAACTTACCATATATTACAGAGAACATATATAGTAACACAACACAAGAGAACATTCTTGTGTTTGGGGGGGAGAAAAATCAACAAATTAATTTTTTTCCCTTAAGTATTTCTCACTTACATTTTTATGTCTTTATTTCTGCAAAAATTAAATTGCTATCTTATTGGGAATGAAACAGAGAATGTTCTGCCTTTTAATCGGCTTCAGGCCTCTATGGATTTTGTTGCAATATGTCCATGTTTATATGCTAGTTATATACTGATTTATTTAAGGTTAAGGAAATCCTTCAGTCTATTTCAGAATAAAGAGCTAAAAACTTGCTATCAAAAAAGAGTAGGGATTGTGTTTTGCAGTGGCAAAGGAAGAGGCCTTGGATACATCTGCAATACACAGAAATTATGTTTTCATGTGAAAATCTATGTGCTTTCCTGTAAAATTCACATACAATCACATATAAAAATCACAAGGGAGTAAAAAAGTGCATTTTCCAAACATGGACTCTGCATGTGTTAAAGTCTAGTTCAGTCTGATGGCCTTGGATATTAATATGATTGGCAGGAAAACCAGAAAGCAGATGTAGGAAATAAATACTAACATGCACTTTGTCCAGATAGTTTCACAGTTATCCATTCAATTCCTTTCTCATTTTATGAGAAAGAATGTCTAATAATGTCTCCTGTCTGCAATTTGAGGTAAAAGTAACAAGTTTCACATGAACAGTGATATTGTGCAATTTAGATATCTGTCCTTGAAATATTTGCCATACATGTCCAGGAGAGCAAATACTTTACTAAGCTTTGGGGCTGAGTGGTTCATAGAAAGGTCTACAAGTTTCAATTCACCTCTTTTCTTGTCTTTTAATCTATTTTCAGGAAAGAGTCCCTTATGTCAATTCAAGGCGTTGTTGAATAATGCATGCCATTTAGAAATATTAATTTTCTGTAAACTTTTCTTTCATTTTCTCCTCAGATTTCCAGGGAAGATCTCTCCCATAACTAAAGTTGCACAAAAGATGAAATTATCCGCTTTTTCCTTCTGATCAATAAAGGAAGGACAGGGATTTGTTTGATTATTTTTATTATTTTAAACTTATTTTTATTATAAATTTTCCAAGTGTAAATTTTTTATGCCTATTAACAGCAGGCCAAAGTTAATCCCGATAAAATCTTGCTATTGCTTTTTCAAGGGCCTATGATTCTATGAGAAAGAAGCAGAAATTTAAAAAAAAAAAAAAAGAAAACCAAAACACAACAAACTTTTTATTCTTTTCCCCTACATAATATATGCACATGAATTTGTTGACTTTTTGCAGTATTAAAAAAAACAAAACAACAAATATACAAAAAAATGCAACCTTCCTTTTGTACTATAGAAACTTATAGTCAGAAAATCCAGATTGGCTGTTTTAAATATATGAGAAAATATGAAAGTTCCCTAGTTCAGTAAGATCATCAGGCAGAAAAAAGCCACAAGCAAAAAAGGAGCAACAATGCTGACAAGGAAATATTGTGAACATTTAATGGCAGTTACAGTAGCTTCACAATGTATTGTAGTTAAATAGTTTTGTCAGCTGCTTTTCTTGTAACCATTGGCCATGCCATAGTTCTGTATAAACCTTTGCAGGAGATAGAATCAGCTTTAATGAAATTTGAGTAGCTGACATATTAGGCAGTGCATTACACTAGAAGAAATGCTCCTTGATATTTTTCCAAAGGACTGTCTCTCAACTGTAATCACTTTCTCTGTACATGAATGATGTCACTAAAGACTTTACAGAAACTAATTATTTTGACAATGACTGTAAAACAAATAGCTTAAGAACATCTGAGGCTCTTTAGAAATTGATTCCTTTATTCCTATATTGATAAACACTCCAAGCAACAGCACATGGCAAAAGTTGATTCCATCAGGCCTGCTAGTTGCTGGGCCGGTGAGCCAGATCTCAAGAGGACAAGAAGATACAAAGCAAATTTATTTATAGTTGCCTGTTTGTTTGTTTTTTAAAGAATCTATTTTAAACTAGGGGGTTTAGTTAATGCATATGAGTTCAACTGGTTTAAACACCTCAATGCCAGTTGCCTAAAGGAAGAATCATCACAGTCTGTGCTTTTAGTACCCTGAATTTAAGAATCTCAAAACACAAAAATTAAGCTCCATCAAGCTGGCTCAGAACACCTGAGATACTTGCCCAACCCATCAGAGATGGTGGAAAGGGATAAGGGCAACCAAAAAGAAACTAGAAAACCTAGATGGTGAGCAAAGGTTTCTTAAAGCTGTCAATGACATATGCGTGCCAAGATTCAGCCTGGCTTTAAAGCAGAGATACATGGTTCAAGACTGCATATTTGGTGCTTCTTCTTGTTCCTATCATCACTAATCCATGCTAGAAATCTTGCCAAGTTTGAAAAAAATAAAAAAAAGTTTGCTGGAGAAGTTTTTGCTGCCCATGTTTGGCTTAATAGCTTTTGTACTTGCCTGGGCTATTTTAGACCTCAGCTCAATTTCCTCTTCAGTCTGAGATGGATCAGACTTCTGTTTACCACTTTATAAAAGAATACGCTCACTACCAGATCATAAAGTAGGTGCGGGGAAGGAAGGAAAAGGGACAAAGGGAGCAATACACTCAAACTCTCTTATTAAGATTGATCACCGAGGGCCCAAGGCAAACAAAAAAAGCAAGAAGGACATATCTCTGCAGTCCATGGCTCATGCTGAGGAGCAGGAACTCTCATTGAACCAAGGGAAAGGAAATCACAACTTTAATTATTTGCAAAACACGTCCTTTAATTTGGAATTTATTGTTGCTCTCCTTTAATACAAATAAGCAAAATTTGACTTCCTGCTTATTTACATCTAACCTCTTTATTTTTTCTTAACCTCTTTTCCTTTTAAAGTATTTAAGAAGTATTCTACTTCAACTGAAAGAAAAAAATATCTTCTATAAAATTTCTAAAACATTCTTCTATATTATTTTATATCCTTGAATAGAGAACATGAGGACATTATTTTCTGTTCTGTCCGAGGAAGGTTTCTTTCCCAACTCCATACTCTCAGATCTGATTATGACAGTCATAAAGTCTATATTACAACTGGAAGAAGTTCTCTGTTCTCTCAGAGTTAGCACTTCTGTCTTAAATTCGGTGGCTTTAGTGGAGTTGCACCAAATTTCAGCATCTGAAAATCTGTTTCAGCATGTTTCAGTTTTGAATCAGGAATGTAGAGTGACAGCAGTTTTGCAGAGATCTTGTCTCCCCTTGTCAGGCCTTGGGCTGCAGATGCAAGAGTTTCAGATGCTTTGTTTGCATTATAACCACTCAGTTCTGGATGGGTTTATATCTTATTCCTTGTCACTTTTAAGCTTTACAGTGTGTCTGTGCTGGTATGAAAAAAGTGGATTTCACAGCTTCATTTGGGATCATGAGTAGGAACCACATTTTTACGTTTGCAAATATAGATATTGATAGTGCATGTATACATAATTTGGGGAATACCAACACCACCAGGCAATGTGATCTCTCATCATCAACCAGCAACTCTGAATAGAGAATCTGCTAATAATTCTTTGCAGTCATCTTTGCAGTATTTCAGTGTAACTGGTGCTAGTCATCTATCCATGGAAAGCAGATCTCACCAAAGCAAGTTAAAATGAGTTATTGGAAAGATTCAAGTTTGTTTAATGAGATTCTGTCAGACTCCCACAAGGTTTTGGATACTGTGCTGCACTAAGAAACCCCAGCTGCACTAAATCAACACAAAATATATGTAAACCACATGGATTAATCAGACACACAATAGGGAGTTATCATATGGGCGTGGTTTTGCAATTTTCAGACATTCTTTTTTTACCTTACCTCTTTTTGTTACTAAGAATATCTTTTTTTCACTTATAGCATGCAAAAAACTGTAAAGTTCTCATCAGCTGCAACTTTAGCTAACACAAAATAGGTTAAATGGCAAAAAACAGAGAAGATGTTGACATTCACTTGTTAGAGAAAATTAAAAAATTATGTGCATTTCAGAATATTCTAATATTAAAGCAGTAAATGGACTTCTTATTCCCTGATGGAGGACTCCTTCCTGGAAACCTCTGACTCTAAAACAGGACTAGGGGGCTGTGGTGCCTAGCCATTGTAATATAAATTCCTGATCTGAAGCAGTGATAGGGGTACAATGTGGTCCTTAGAAGAGGAACCATATAGAGCAGCCGTAGAAAGCTGTTTTGCTTTTGTTCTGATGCTTCACAGAAGAGCCTTGAGAATGGACAGAGGAACAGAGAACATGCCTTATGGCAAGTTCCAGAAGCTCTCCACTTTTTTCTGTAGGTGATAGATAATGTCAAGGATAACAAAAGTACAGTTTGTAAGTATTTTTAACTAGACCAAGAAAGAAACTACAAACTGTGTAAAAGGTTAATTATTGGTGGCAGCAACTCATCACGGATAGTGGGACACTGTCACTGAGAAGTTTGAAATAAAATCTGAATATTTGTCTAAAGTGTTTAGTCTGATTCAAACAGAATTACAAAGGAAAAAAAGAGGAATTAAATCCTAAAAGTCCAACAGCCTGTGCCATGCAGAAACTCAGACTACAACCACCATAGTCCATTTTAGATTTAAAATTTCTTTGATGCTGGCTTGTATAGTAATATCACAATTCCTATTCATTTATCCACAAAATTTGCTGGCCAGATTTATATTTTATTTACTTCTCTTTTATAGATGACAAACTAAGAAAAATTTATATGTCAGGGACATATAATCCTGTTTAGGCCTGTCTAATGCTGTAATTATTTCAGTGCATTCAGCACCACGGTTTTGTTGTGTAAAGAAGCTGCGCCTGAAGAAGTGTGTGCCCTCCCACTGCCAGTGCCTGACAGAGCCTGTAGCTGCAAGAGTGTTACTATACTACATGACTATCTACCTCCTTCGTGAACACCAAGATTTCTAAGCAATTTTCAGTTAAATGGGTGAGGATAAAAGGGTTCAGGGGTAGCAGCAAATGTCTAGATCCTCTCTGCAAACGTGCATGTGGAGATGAGTTTTCACTGTGGTTGTCATTTTCAGGCAAACAAGTATACGTTAAAGATCCAAAAGCATGTAATTTTCTAAATTACAGCTAAAAATACACGATTTCAGTCTAAATAAGCCAACACAAAATGAATAGACTGAATGTATTATATTTTTTCAGGATATCACTTCAATCCTGTCACTCACTAATCTTAGAGTTTTCCTGATCTTAGAAATCTTCAGTGCTTGTAATTTGCCCCAGTACTTTATATGAAAAAAAACCAAAACAACAAAACAACAAATACTAAAAAACAAAGAAAGGGCAATATGGAAAATTCACTGATTGCCTAAAGCTGACTTCCTCTATAATTTAGTGTTTTGCAGTATCTTGTGTATGGTGTGAAATTACTCATTTCAGTTCCTTCCACAAAGACACTGCCCTTCTAGTTCTGATGCAACTCAAGACAGGAGAGGACACCAGCATAAAATTTCATGACCAATAAGAAAGTTGAATTCTTCAGAGTTCAAGAACCCTAATTACATTTTTGTGACAGGATTTCCTTTTGATTACACAATCACAGTGGCTGTCACTGAGAGTGCGTTTTAATTAAAGCTAATTTCAGAGTAAACTGCCACAGAAAAATGTATGTATTATCTGATATCATCATAACGGGTGCATCTTCACTCTTGGCATGTCTCTTGATGTTGATGTTGCAATGGTCAGTTTGTTGTAACATAATTTCAAAAGTAGCAATGAACAAAAATTAAAAGCGAACAAACCATTTAAAATATTTCCACTGTAATTAATGCTCCTGGAAATGCATCTCCTTTCAGCAAAGTACAAAGAGTCATACCGTCATTTATTTTATATCTTCATGTAACATTTCTTTAGTCTGTGCATTGTCTTTGATGTAGTTCTTCGGGTTCAATGGAATTTGGAAAGAATCTTTTGTCCAAATTTGGTTTACCTTGGCAGTAAGCAGGCAAGGCTGTTCTTTGGTTTCTTGGGCTTCTAATAGTGGTCCTCCTTACCTTTTCTGGTCACAAAGAAAAATCTTGCTTATACCAATGCATTGCCTCTTGGTTTTGTGGGCTTTTTTGTGTTTGTTTTTGTTTGGTTGTTTTTGGGTTTTTAAGCCTCTTTTTTTTTTTCCTTTTTTTTTTTTAAGCTTTTATGGACATTCACTATTTTATTCTGACAAGGCCACTTATAGGAAATGTATCAGTTTAGTGATTCTCCTATTCATGACCATTTTCTACCATTTTTGTCCTAAACTAAGAAAGAATCATTTAAAGCAGTTAGCTAATAACAATAGGTATTTTTCATAGCCTTTTCTCTGAGTAGGACAGCATAACCTTTCCTTCTAGCACTCCCTCTAGGTTCATAAGATACATCAAAAAGTCCCATGCATTAGGCTAGATTCTTTCTCTGGTTAAACATTTCTTTCTTCAGGGGATGAGTTAAGGAAGGTGAAAGGTGATGATACAACTGCTTTTTGTGCACACATTCCAGTCTGGGGGCAGCCTGAGGCTGTTTCAATTCTTTTCACTACTAAGAAATTTATATCTGACAAGAGGTCCTTCAAACTACAGTCAGATGCACTCAGAGACCTTGAAAGGTTTTCGCTCATTCAACTAGACTATTTAAATCTAGGACTGGATCAAAGAACATACAGTTTGCAAAAAAGGCAGAAAATTCTGCCCAGGGAACAAGGATATTCTAGAACAGAGTTTATGCAAGTACTTTACTTAACAAAGATAGAGTGCTAGAAACTGCTATAATCAGTAACCTGTTTCTTTAGGTTGCCAGTCATCTGGTCCTAATTCAGCATTTTTTCTCTCTTTGGAGTCCACGATTGCTAGAGTTGTTGTACTTGAAGTGGAAAGCCCAAAAGGTACTTCCACAACTATAGTTCAACAACTTTAGCATCTTGACAGTCACGATTTCACTGCCTACTGCCCATTTCAGGCTTGCATCCATTAGAGGGCAGACCATAACAAATTGTTGCTGAATGTATTTAGTCTCACCAGTGCTATTTTTCCAATTAGAAATCTTAAGAGACTCATTTTCAGCTTTTCTTTGAAGTGAATAAGTCACAGCAGCAATGCAAAGACTGGTGAGGCAATTATTTTAGTGTTGTTTTGCTAGTCTCATCTAATGCTGATGGTAGAGATTACATCTTCAGGATTTGTTTGTTTGTTTGTTTGTTTGTTTTTAAGCTCTTCTGTGAGCATTGGTGGAGCCTTATTTGTCAAAAAGTATTTAATTTTTACTTTCATTGTGCTATTGTTGCAACAATTGAACTCTGTTGCATCAGGGACCTCTTTGGAAGGATGTAATGCTTTTGGTTGGGCTAGAGTAAATTTTTTGCACAGTAGTTGCTAGGGGGCTGTGTTCTGGATTTGTAAGGAAAATAGTGCTGATAACACAGGGATGTTTCAGCTACTGCTGAGCAGGGCTCACACAGTGTCAAGGTCTTCTCTGCTTCCCACCCGAGGGAGGTGGTGAGGGGACACCAGGAGCTGGGAGGGGACACAGGCAGGACAGCTGACCCCATCTGACCAAAGCAGTGTCCCACACCATATGCTCAGCAATAAGAGCTGGGGCAAGAAGAAGGAAAAGTGGCATATTTTAAATTATGGCATTTGTCACCACTGTGTGTGATGGAGCCCTCTTTTCCTGCCTGAACACCTGCCTGCTCATGGGAAGAGGTGAATAAATTCCTAGTTTTGCTTTCTTTGTGTGCACAGTTTTTGCTCTGCATGTTAAACTGTCTTTACGTCAACCCATGAGCTTTCTCAGTTTTACCCTTCCACTTATCTACCCCTTCCCATTAGTGAGGGTTTGGGTGGCTCTGACCAGAGTTAAACTATGACAAAGGGTTAATGTGCTTTCAGATCATCTATCATTTCTCTCTTTTCATTAGGGAAAATGGCTGGGTGAGACACTGGAGGAGTTATGAACATGATTCATTAGTGAATGTAAGGAACAGAAATTAGAGAGGCAGGAGGAGGATGGATAATAATGAATTGCAAGTGAACAGCAACACAATTTTTTACCTACACATGTAAATAACACACAGCACATATGTGCACACTGGTCCCTTTATATACACATTCCCTCCACTAAAAGCCAACAACCCACTCTTCCACCTCCAAATCCCTTGGTTTAAAGGCCTTGAATTATGCTAGAAGATTTTTAAGATTAACATGAGACTCCATAACAGATAGAGGTGTGGTTTATAACTGCATATCATCAGTAACTGAATGATTCTAAATCTTAAATTTGACCTAGATGGAAACACAATAAAACTACTGCTATTATTTGTATATTATGACCATCTAAGAGAGAAGGTAAAAATGGGACAATTTGATTTCCTCAATTGTATTAGTCTGTGAGAACTTGAGTTTTTCAGAGTTAAGGCCCATGGAGGAGCACTTTGAATTCTCTCTACTGAGATAATCCTGCAATAATTGTCCATATGGCTGGTTTGAAGGTTGATGTGCATAAACTTTTGAAAAAGCTAGACAGTAGGGAATTAATACAGTAGAGAAATTAGAGCACACAGAGTCTCAAGTAAACAATTAAATGAACACTAGTTCTGAATTATTTTTATATTTTGTCTGACAAAGGTCAGTAGAATTATAATGCTTAGGGAAGGGACTTAAATAGATTAATCTGTCACCCATTTTTACCCATTGGTAATGGTAGCTGCAAATAATCTTTAACTGGATTTCTGAGAGTCCCTGTGATGAATACTATGTCTTCACAACTGCAGAAAACCAAGTCTGTCTCTGTGAGATTCCCTCACTGAAGTTTTTAGGACTAATGAAATTAAGGTAATGCATAACAGCCCAGACAACAAGTTTTGGCTTGCTTGGTAAACATCTGGGCATCACCAATTACCCTGGCATCTTTTATTTAACTGGAAGCTATGAATCATGTTAGCTGGACTGAAATAACTTAAAGGAAGCATGTACTACTATCAAGGTTCTGAAGCACCATTACTCTTTCCATTACGCACTGAGACAAAGTTGAAAATTGTCTTCCTCCTGAATCTTCTGACCCTCTAAAGGCTGCTGGTATTTTTTTTTCTTTCCCTTTCCCTTTCCCTTTCCCTTTCCCTTTCCCTTTCCCTTTCCCTTTCCCTTTCNCTCTTTCTTTCTCTCTTTCTTTCCTTTCTTTTCTCTTTTTTTATCCTACAGTTTAATTAGAGGATTATCCTACTTTCATTTTGCCCTTCAGCATCTTTAGAAACTTCCTTTTGTGTTAGTAAGCAAAGTGCTAAGAGATCACAGAGGGTTCCCTCACTCATACTGAATCTTATTTATTCCCTTTGAAATCTATTTCTTAATTCTTTTCTGCTATAGGCAAGTCCTTTATTTCCAACATAATTCTTTGCATGAGAAGAGATCAGCAGTTTCCTCTAAAGGGAAAAAGTTTGTAAAGCAATGGGTAAAGATGCTCTCCTTTCCCAAGGACTATCTCTGTTACTGTGACAATTTGTTTTGTTTCCAGTTAACCCCACAGATGAGCTGACAGTGGTTTTGCTGTCAGAGAAATAGCTGTTTGATTTTAAAAGCTGTTCATGTTTAACTTTAAAACATGCAATTTTATCCTGTAGTATTTAATCTTCTGAAAAGACCCCTTTTTTTTTTTTCCAGAATGTTTCAGACTTGTTTCTCAATAGCTCTTAGAATTTTTTATTCCATCCTGAAATCTAAAAACAGGCTTGTTTGGCCCTAAGAAAACACCCCAAGTGCAACACAAAGCTAACCTAAGGGTTTCAATACCTCTGCTCCCTACCACTACCCCAGGGCTATCACCAGAGAGTGCTGCACAGGACCACTCCTTTTACGGAAACTTGCAGGCCATGCAGGGGAAGCATAAGATAAAATTTGAAATAAATCAAGGGCATGGAGAGCATGAGCATAACTTATCACCATGTTTGCCCCTGTTATCCATATCTAGGGAATGACACTGTCAAGAACCTGATGTAAATCTCTGAGCCAGTATGCCAAACCAGCCAATTAGTCAAGTTTTGTCTAGAACATCTCTCCCTTGATAGGAAGACGGAGAGAATTGGAAGAGTAAAAGTGAGAAAACTCATGGGTAGAGATAAAGACAGTTTAATAGGTAAAGCAAAAGCTGTGCACACAAGGAAAGCAAAACAAGGAATTAATTCACCACTTCTCATGGTCAGGTGGGTGTTCAGCCATCCCCAGGACTGTGGGGCTCCATCACACATGATGGTGATTTGGGAACACAAACGTCATAGCTCTGAACATTCCCCCTCTCTTTCTTCTTCCCCCAGCTGCTATTGCTGAGCATGGTGTCATTTGGTGTGGGATATCCCTTGGATCATTTGGTATCAGCTGTCCTGCCTGTGTCCCCTCCCAGCCTTTTGTGGCCCCAGTCTCCTCACTGGTGAGGTGGGGTGAGAGGCAGAAAAGGCCTTGATTCTGTGTCAGCACTGCTCAGCAGTAGCTAAAACATCCCTGTATTATCAGCACTGTTTTTCTCACAAATCCAGAGCACAACCCCATACTAGATACCATGAATAAAATCACCTCTATTCCAGCCCAAAACAGCATAGCAATAGGCTTGTTTTAGAAGATCCAATTTCTGTTGGATGGCTGCTGCAATACTTCTGACAGCGAAACTTTTCCCTCTGAATGAGCTAACAAGACTTTTAGAGCCTAAATCATTCTTGTATATACCTTATCATCTTCTGAGCTTGTCTTCAAGAGTCGATGCTGTCCTGCTTTTCAGTTTTGTTTTTTGTTTGCTAGTGTATGTTGTAGTCTTTTAATGGAAATCTTCTATCTCATTTTTCAAGAACTTTTTGTTAAACACATTTGCATACAACATTAAATTTTTTTTATTCCTGTGACAATATTTTCTTGTTATTGCTGTTATATAGAATAATCAAGCTCTTATGTTTCATTCTTAATCTTTCAGGAATGAAAACAAGTGATAAGGAGTGTATCCTGCTTCCTATTTTAATTTCCATTTTTATCTAGATTTCTTCTGTCCTGAAGTTATATTTTTAGTATTTTACGACTTAATTATTTTTACTTCTTTCCTAATATAGGGGAATGTATTAAACTTTCTTTTAGTTTCAGTTTGGCTCAGGATCAATATTTCAACTGCATTCATAACTTTGATATATAGCATTTGACTGGCAGAAAGTATAAGAAGCAATATATTATTTTCCTCTAAAGAAGAATGGGAATCTGATCTGGAGATTATGCACTAAGCGGTTGTGAGGATTTATTTCAATTCCCCTAGGAACCTGTTAGTATATAATTTGTTGTGTTGGATTTATTACCCTCCCAAGAGATTTCATTCAATGTGTAGGAACATTTCCCTGGTGTACCCAAGATGTGTGAAGGTGGATGGGTTTTCTTGTTACTGTGATGCAGAGTTGCCCCACTACTTCTTGGAACATTTTCAATTTTGGCTTTACTTGTCTCCATTAGGTCTTCCAAAGTAAGATCAATATACTGTATCCCTTTGCTTTGATTAGACTGCCATATACAGATTTATCTTTATTAAAAATGCAGCCAAAGTCATCAATGGTACCTCTCATAGTCACAAATCTATAAATGTGTCTTCCTTAAAGGATGAAATCCTTATAGGAAATTCTTGACACTCTGTAATTTCAAAAACCTTCTTCTTCCCTTATTCTTAGCCACTGTATAGTTCACTGTGTGGACATGAAAATCTTCCTATCTATATGGTGCGATAATGACTGTAGGTTTTTTAATGTAATTATTTAAAAAGCACTTTGAATTTCTATATATTCAACATATATCTGATACTAAACTTTGGGGTAACTGAGCTTTGCTCATGCTCAAGACATTAAAAACATCTTCCACTATGTATTGAAATGAAAATAAAGAGGGTCCCTATGAATTCAGTGAAAACCAGATCAGGAAGATGTTATTTTCTAAATGATGCTGAAGGAGTTTGTTCTACATGGTGCTCTAATTGACTTAAATCCTTCATTAGTCAGATTATTCCCTCTTCTGCAAACAGAGCACATGAAACACCAATCTCTTCATTTTGAAGGAGAATTTGAAATTAAAGAATTATAGGAGATAAGGTTAGGGAAAAAATAGGCCATGAGTCTTGTAGGTATACAGTATCTCCAGTGGATGGGAAAATCATAGTTGGATGTTGTACAAGTTTTCTTCCAACTGTACTTTTCCATAACTGTGATTATTAATGAACTCATTTAAAACCCAATACTTTATTATCAAGTTCAGTGTCACAGTTCTGTTAAAACAGAAGAGCTACATCAGATGCTGTGATGTTTTTGAGCAAGACTTGAATTTGTTGTATATATATATATATATATATACATACACACACATATGTATATATACACATATATATAAAAGTAAGAACTACCCAAATTAGTCTTTGACTAGAAATGCCAGAATGAACAAATCCCAGAGAATAGTTTTGGAAAGGGAATTTGGTCGTCACAAAAAAAATCAACCAAATATGCAAACAAGAGTTGAAAAATTACCATGACATGGCTGGAGCTGGTTTCTTGAGCAGAGCAGAAAGCATATATAGAAAGCTCTCTAAAGGAAAGCACTATCACTTGCAAAGGCTCTTTATATGAGTACTCATATTGCTCAAACGCATAAGGGCAAAAAGAAAGGCTGCTTAATTTTTCCACAAAAATATTTACCTCAGTGTAATTGCGATGGCAACTGTTAATAAAATAAAGCTATTCATCCTTGCCATCATAGCCCAGATTAAATAGCCTTAAAATCACTGAAACAGCATTTCTGTGATTAGGTTGATGGGTATTTACAGTCCTTAATGAAACATTATATAGTCATTTGTGCAAAGCATGAGCATATTGTATACTGAAATTGTCACATAGCCAAGTTAAAATTGTCTTGAACACAGATAGCATCTCAGCAGCATGCTGTGCTATCAAAAAAAAATGCTAAACAAAACAACCAAAACCCAAACCCTGTAAAAAAGTAATAATTTTCAATTTTTGTAATTATATTTTTTCCTCTATAAAACTGTATAAAGTGTTTTAAAGTATACCTGATAGCAGCCTTACAGATTTTTGTTATTATGTTGCCTTTTATGTAAAATATTACCCCAAAAAGGAAAAAAAAAACCAATGTACTTTTTTATTATTATTTAAATCAACACAGAACTATTTACATCATTATCTCTTTATGCCAGATGAGGATCAGACCATAGGAACTAGTTGCTATTGAGTGTGAAGCCTTGAACCACAGCTCTGCTGTGGGATGCTTTTGGGCCACTCTTATATGAGACTCTGACATGTCCTTGTGGAGCTCTGGGTACATGGTCATAACCAAAGTCTTCATACGAAATTTGATATAGGTTGAAGTAAGCTGCCTTTGAACAGTGTCCATGTGTAATTTTGTGCCTTGTATTGCAAAAACTACAGACTTCTATAGGGAAATGGTGTAGGTCACTAAAGTGTACACTTGTATAGTTTATACAGTAAGTAAATAGGCTCTATTTGTTCCTTGTGATTTCCTCCTTCAATACAGGGAGCAAAAGGAAATCTAAAATTATTATCCAAATTCTGTAACAGCTCATCTTCACTATGATAAGCTACTGTAGCACCATGATTTTCTGCATTCAGAGGTAACAGCACCGATGAACCATGTGAGTTTATCACTGGGACCCTCAGTTTTCTTTTTTCCCAGAGAGTGCATTTTTCATGTTCTAGTTGCTGAAAGGCTATTACATGTTTTACAATTTCTTTGAGGCATAAATAAGACCACTTTTTCTCTACCATCTGGAGTGCTCCTACTTTTTTTGCTGAATGCATAATTACAACTTTTCTATAGGGTGACTGAACCATAGCCTGTGTTTACCAAAACACTCAGATTTGGGGAGGATGGAATAGCCTGCTGCATTTTTAATTTTGTTTTTATTAAACAGCAGAATGTTCAGATTGTTCATCTTCTTTCCCCATAGCTTTGATTTTCTAGTTTCTCTTCAAATGCAGTGCAGTAACTCTGCTTTCCTTACCCTGCCGTGGGTTGTTTGAATGCAAAATTCCAACCCAGATTCAGGTAAAGATACCTACATATAAGTGTTAAACTTTGAACTAGATGTCCAGGCTATTAGAGTCAAAGGAGTCACTGCTGTCAGTGAAGCCTGGGTAATGTGCCAGCTCACCCTGGAGTAAGTGCCTGTGTGTGATTTATTGAGGTGAATCCCTCCCCAGCTATCTGAATCACCCACTGGCAAAAGCATTGTATATGTTTTCATGTGTCCAGACTAAGGAGCTTGGACGTTGCCACTTTACTCTTCATATAAGTCCTCCAGCTATGAGGACTTATATATTTAGTGCAAGAAGGTCCTATTTCTGTGTTTGATATCAGCTACAATGTAATCATTCTACGTACAGCTGAATAGAAAAGATCCAGCTGACAGCTGATATATCTCCTTTTGATTTTTGTACAAATCGCCCAACACAGCAAGGCCACTGCTATTTAGGCTTTCAGATCCTAACTCAGACCCTAGCATTCTGAGGTCCTTTGTATGTATGAATGCTAGTTATTTTATTGCCTTACCTCCTTGGAATGAAATACTTTTGCTGAAAGCTCTTTATGTATCACAGCCAGTAAACATTTGCCTAAAAAGATTCTGGTCATGTCTCCATTTGGTTATTCTTCCCAGATATTCTACAATTTAGAGCCATCATAGTCTGAGAATAGAAATGACTGGGAAAAACCTTTTGAAATCTTTTGGACAGTTCCAACCAAATCTAACATATCACAGAATCAGAGAATATGCTGAGTTGGAATGGATCTAATCTACAAGGATCATCAAGTCCATCTCTTAGCCTTGTGCAGAACATCCCCAAGAGTTACACCATGTGCCTGAGAGCATTGTCCAAAGACTTCTTGAACTCTGTCAGAACATGTATGTAGCTGTATAATGAAAAGCCATAATTCCTTGATTCAGATAAGTCTATTGGCAAATTTTTAAATCCATATGAACTAATGGAAAATATATAATTTTAAAATCCTGAAAAAAGTCCTTAGCTAATGTAGAAAATTTTTTTACATTGAGTTGCATTTGCTGAGGTCTAGCTGGGAGGTAAGACCAAAGCAGTGATCTGAGGTTATAGCTTGTTTGTTGTCATAGCAGTTTACAGTCCAAACAGCTTGCATATGAGTTGCAAAGTTTGCAATAAGCTAATTCCCAGATTGACTACAGGTTAACAAAGCTAACACTGCTGCAAGAAAAGCACAACAGTCAGCACTGTGTCCCTGAAGTCATTTTATGAGTACCTAAAAATCCCCACAAAATCAACCTATGTGTGGTCAGCTGCCTAACTGAAATTTCAGAAAAAAATCCTAAATAAAAGCTTTGCCAGATGCTTAGTTTTGTTAGCATATCAGTGCAAATTAAGCCTGCTGCTTCTCTAGACTGAGTGCTTCAGTGCAGCACTTGAAGACTTGAACTGCTTGTTTAATGGGCTGTGAGATATTTCCCATTTTCTCTTAACAAAAAAAACCCAAAAAAACAAATCTTGGTATTAAAATAATAATAAAAAACCCCTAGCAATGTTAATTCTAGTTAAATATCTGATTATTTTTAAAATTAGGAAATTGTCAGTAGAATAATCTGTCCATAAGAGTACACAAAGGTGAAACATCCAAATTTTGATGCATGTGCCACAGGAATAAAGTGACTTCTCATTAGGAAATAAAACCTTGGCGTCATTGGATGTCTTGTGGGTTTAGTAAAAGACAAACAGAATTTCTGGGAACCAAATGTATCATCCATATGAGCCAGGACAACAAAATTCTTGCTGATTTTCAAGAAAGGCTGCAGTAGAGGAAAAAGGAGGAATTCAAGGAGAAAATTTACAAGAAGCCATCAAGACTACTCAGCAAACCCACACTGGATGGGTTTAGAGACTGCTTTAGGTTCTACCATTAAAAAGCCACAATAGGAAATTGGTCTTTCCATCTCTTTGTCACACAGCAGAGCAGGTCCTAAATAGTTAATCCTGTACAGCTCCTTGAGTATATTCCAGCAAACTGGTAACTCATGTGGCTAAATATTTTTTTAGCACTACACATATCATTTCCACAGTGTTCTCTTATTGAATCCTTGTAATTCTCTATTCTCTTTTCTCCATTTCTTTGAAAACAAATAAGAAAAATAGATTTTTTAAATTTAATATTCAAATAGTCTTGTCATAAAAATAGGTCCTTTCTCTTATTGAGTAAGGCCTGGAATAGTTCCCCTGTTTTCTGGATCCTGGAGGATATTAAAAAACACAGAGATGCTACAGTAGAAGCTGAGTCAGTGATTCTGATCAAGTAGCAAGGATATACTGTGTGGTTTTTTCAATAGTTCTTATCAAAATTTATTTTAAGAAGGGATTTTTTTGGGGGATGTGAGGCAGGGGTGGGAATGGATTCATGATGAGGGAGATGAGAATTCCAAGTAGACCTTAACTTCTGTCACACTGAGAATCAAATTTCAAGTGTAATTTCCTGAGACTGAAGGTCTTAACTTTTCCTTGGGACCTCAAGGATTTGGTGTGCTAAAGGGTTGCTCTCCAAGGCCAGGATCCCATGTTGCTCAGAGCACATTCTGCAATACTGTGGAGTCATCAGATCTGTCAAGCTGCATTGGAGACGTTTGTTACATGATAATGAATGATTGGGTGTCTGCAGGGCCTGGCTGGGTGACAGCACGTGGAAGAGCAATGATTCACTCTGCGGAAGTCACCATGGGGATAGTTTTAATTTGTAGCAATTAAAGTATGGGCTCATTTTAAAACCTGTGCTTTGAGACATTCATATTCACATTTATAATGGTATCCCTCCCAGAGCTTTATGGAAATGTCTTTTCCCACCCTGCCTGGCAACCATTTGCAGTCCAGTGCAAAAGTGATGCATCAATGGCATACCTTGCATGCTGGTTTCAGGCCGGGATATCTTCTGGCCAGCAGTAAGGTCACAGCAGGGCCACCAGACAGCAGACACTGGAATAAGCTGGAGATGGTCATCTTCAATACACAGGAGTGGAAACAACTCTTCCTGGAAAGGTATTTCAAATCAAATTAAACCTTTATTGTGACACTTTCTGAGACATAAAAAAAAACAAATGGAGGAAGTAAATGCACTTTAAATAAAAATTTACTGCCATGATATGTGTATTTCTCAAAGAAGACAAATCCTCTGTACATCTAACATATTTGCATATTGTGTACCAATAGGCTTTAAACCAGCATTGAGATCAACACAACAGATTAACAATCTTTCCATTATTTTAAAAGGTTAGATCATGGCTATGTGTTTACACAGTAAGTTCAGAAATGTGAGAAATATTCTATGTTATTTAGAATCTATTTATTGGGGAGGTATTGGATACTCTGTCCCTTTTTTAGGTTGTCATTCAGTAAAATCACACCTTTTAAAGCACATGAGGGTCTCAAATACTCTGTGAATGTTAGCAACATAAAACTTAGTGCAAAAAAACCACAAAACAAAACAAACCAAAAAACCTTCTTAGAGGTAATTACATAAGATCACAGATGGTGGAATGGATGCATAGAGAAGTAATTTGCTTGAAGGCACTTCTCAATTCTGTAATATCGTGCACAAGTGTTCATTCTTTATTCAAACTGAAAGAACACTGCCAATTTATTGTGTAACCATGTTCTGCCAATGTCCTATATAATGACATGGTTTTGTTTTGTGTTATGGACTTCTCCATCACTTGTCTTTTTCATTATCCACATGTTGTCTGCCAATAGCAGAGGCAGAACCAACACTAAGATTGAAGACCATATTTATCTTCCTCTTCCCAGGTTTTTTGGTTGTTAGTGGTGGGGGTTTGTTTTATTTTATTTTANCCCTCCCCAACTGCAGGAATAGTAGTGCTTTTAATTTTATTTTATTTTATTTATTTTATTAATTTGACACACACTATTATTTACCACAGTGTTAAGCAGACAGTTTCAGACTGAGAAAAAATGGAATTGAGAAGAAAGAGTGTTAAATTCCTTTTTCTAGCCTGGGAGAGTACAGCAATTTAAAGTGCTCTTATACCATCGTAATGTTAATTTCCCCCCCAGTGCTTTCTGTCATCTGGCTCTATTCCCCCATGCAAAGGAGCTTTACAGAGTAATTTGTCTCATTAGAATCTTTGTTCCTGAAATGTGAAAGGAAAATAAATGTTATACATAGTATCTGGCGAAATATAGCGCTGTATATAAATATAGTAATAGACGGATGTAAGATTATTTCATAGAGTCAAGTATGTCTGAAAAGTATTAATTCCAAAATTTAAGCAGAAAGTAAGAAATACGATCTGCAGTTATCTGTAGGACCTCAATTCAGTCTTCTTGTATATAACTGCTAGGATTTAGTCCTGCAGGAAGCTGGAGAAATGGTAACAGGATTTCTTGAAAAATGTGATGCTTTTTGGATTGAAGGATGAAGGACATCTTATAGATTGGATATTACTGCCTTTTTCACTTGCTCGAATAAAGTCCACTGGTGAAAGAGGTTCTTAAATTTGAAATGGAACTGTTGAAGCTGCTTTAGGTAGAAATTACATCTGAAGGAAAAACAGCAAAAAAGTCAAGCATTTCTGTATTTTTCCTTTTGTACAGCAATAGCAGAAAACTGCTGAAAAATACTAAACACATCACTACACCACAGAAATATGTAATCCTACATGCTCTCAACCTGTACTGGATCCATATGATCTGCCATAATCTGCCAGTATGCGAGAGGCTACAGGTATTGCTCAATGTGAGTTCATGATCTGCAACAGATCCCAGACAATGACAGACACCAGTTTTCTGTGTGCTTCGATATGATACCTTAATGGGTTGCTGAGAAGGACTATATTGTGTATGCTGGGGTTTTTTATACATAGTCTATTGAATTTTAGAAGTTTGCCCCGATATTAAACCACCTGCATTTAAATTATAGTTATTCTATGAATTGCATCATTCTGAAATGCTTAGGGAAAGTGTGTTTGTGTGTACATGGTTTTTGAAGGGTTACAGCAAGCAGTAACCTCCTTACACTCTTCAGGTATCACCTAAAAAATAATAATAATAAAAAAGCTAAATTATAAAAAAAATAGGAGGGGAAAAAAGCAGTTTCAAGCTTTCAAACAGAGAAGTTTTTTAATATTTCTGACAAATTTGGTTAGAGAAAAAATAATTCTAAATTACGTTGCCCATTATTTGTTGACATTCTTGAAATTGCTTTACATCAGAAAGAGCATTAAAGATCCCTAGATGTGCTTGATATAATCAGAGAAGAGTTATTTAAAGGTCTCAATGGACGGTTAGCCTATCTAGATACAATTATAGTTTGCAATCCCTGAAGAACAAAAGTCCGTCAAGTACTTAAAAAGCTAGAGATGAAGGACTATACTTCAGTTAAGGCAAGTGTAAGCTAAAAATGGCTAAACGTAGGCATTTGGGAAATGTGTCAATCCTGACAGCTTAAAAATAGAAATAATTATGTAAATCTTGGCTCCCAACCAGAAAGCGGGTGAGTTAGAAAGGTTGTTAAATATGGTCACATACTTCTTTAAATTAATTCAATCTCTTGTCAGAGATTAGAGATCCCTTATGAAGGTGCTAAAAAGATAGATTGCTGAGTGGCAATTTGGGTCAGACCAACTTAGCTCATTCAGTTCTAGGAAAGTGTGGGGTAGAACTCTCTGTGCCAAGTGTCTAAGTGCCCAGGATAGCAATTACAACCTCTGAAGAGCATCAAGAGCAGCGAGGCATGGTTACTTCCCAGACCTACTCACAATGAATGAAATACTCACCTTTAAACAGCTCACGTTGCGCATGAAAAGAGATTGAGTAAATTGGAAAAGGGAAATGGAAAGACTATGATACAGATGTTCATTTTTTTTCCTGTAATAATTTAAATTTATTTCATGGTTTATGGGTAGGGGTCTCCTTGTGGGACTTCCAGCTGTTCCTACCATAGAAAATTAGAAAACTAAATCTGAAATCAGTAGAAAAGAAAAAAACACAATCTTTTTCTGCATTGTATAATTTGATAAACATTGTTTCTCAGGAGCAAATGCTGATCCCACCATTGGGATGCAACATCCACTCACCCAAGGAAAGACTGAGTGGAGAAAGCATCTGTGGCATTTTATAGACAGAGATTATAAGCTGCATTCCACCTATAAAGTGTCTGAAGTACAGCCTTGGTTATGTTTTTCAGAAGGGAACTTTCAATGGAATCACTCCAGCTTCCAGATAGTTAATGGAGCATTGTGCCCAGTTTTGCATTAAAAGATATTTTCAGCTGTCATGATGGTGGCCAAACACAAGGAGACTGTAGAATCTCATGCCATGGAAACATTCAAGACTTGATTGGGCATGAGCAAAGTAGATGAACTAGATCTGCTTTGAGGAGAGGGTTAGATTAGATGATGTTAGAGTTTCAAACTGAATCTGGAATTCCTTCCAAAAAGGTTTGGAGCCAACGCCCTGGGGTGGTGGGGATGGCTAACAGATGATACAAAGGATGTGTGTATCTTGATTTTATCTCTCTTAAGCACAGCTTTTGTTCTGATCTCCCTGAAGTCTGGGAGGGGAAAAAACTGGTTTTTCTAGTTTTCCTGCATAAGGCAGGAGCTCAGTCTGTCATCGGAGCGAGGATGAGGGGGACACAGACACTATCTTGGCATCGCTGGGTACTGGATTTGTGTTCCTTTTCTTCCTTTCCCAACTCGACTGTGCTCATCCGTGAGTGATCATAACTGCTACAAAGCTTCCCATAAGAAAAAGAGGAGCTAGCCTGGGAACTACCTGTCATCTCGCCCGAGGGCAGACCCCAGCCGGCCGGGCGCGACACTGCCACCTGCTGTCCGTAAATACAACTGCAACCCCTGGGAGCGAGAGAGCGAGCAGCAGAGGTGCCACAGCGCTACCTGCTGTCTGTGGATATAATTGCATTCCCCTTTTTGGGGACTAGCCAAAAAAAAGACCTTTTTGACCATTTTGCCTTGTTATTTGGGGGGTGGAGGGGTTTGTTGCAGACTGCTGTTGTTTGGTTCTTTTCTGGATATATATATTGTTGTGGTTAAGAACTGTTATCTTTTTCTTTATATATATATATATGTATATTTTTTCCTAATTAAAGTTCTGTTTTCCTAAATTTAAAGGAGAGGGATAATATCTTAGTTCTCTCTTGAACTGGAGACAGATGACATCTATGTCATCTAGATGTCATCCAGATTAGATGACTAATGCTTCCGTGGCATTCTAGAAATTTATTAGTTTTAGAGCTAAAATTGTGGCGTGTGGCCTGTGGATCACCAATATTGTACCAGGTGCAACAAAAGACATGCTTTGTAAATGTGATCGGAGGTCCTATTGGCCCTGCTGGCTGCCAATAGGAGCTACAGAGATATGCCATGAAGTGACTGTCTCTACAGCTGACAACTTTACCATTCCAAAAAAGGGGGCTTGAGTATTTATCATAGTTATATAAAACAGACGAAGGTATAACTCACTCAAAAAAAAAAAAGGTATAAAAAATAAGTTAGAAACTAGGATTTTGAATTTGAAAGAGTAGGAGAACAACAGCTTATACCTTATCTACCTAAGCTATGGATAGCGATAATATAGAAGAGCACAGGCTTGAGCGCTGGTATATGATTGTCTATACTGCTAATTCACCAGTGCCTGTCGCTGTCTGACTTTGAACTTAACTCAGCCAATGGTTTCCTGTACACTTGGCAGAAGGGTCTGAGAATTAACATGGGCCACTGGTCATTCTCAATAGGCAGTTTGGCCATGACCAGTCTGTTATGGAAAATATGAGAGTTTATTTTTGTGAGGGTGAGCTGTACTTGCACTATTTGTTCTCAGTGTCGGAGGAGAATGCCCCTTTCATTTAACAGGATGCACATAACTGATATTTGAAATACTTGTCCAGCTAGCACAGCATCAGGTAATCTGGGGAAAGTTGCTGTCTTATTTTTAGCAATGAAGGCACCTTTTGACAGTTTCTCACAGATGTCACTGCTGAAGCACCCTTTGCTACTAAAACCTACCAAATAAACCCAGTATACACTTTTATCACCAAACTAAGCTCCAGTGGTCAGGTACGGGCAAAACTCCCTGCATATTTAACAATATATGCCTTGCTATATTCTTTTTTCCAGCAAAAAAACCACCCCCAAAACAACAAAAACAAACAAACAAACAAGTCAGCTGCAAAGCAGTAGTTCTCAGGTGCGACAGGATGCACCTTGAAAGTGGAGCATTTAATCGTGAGCTTGTCCCTCTATTACTTCCAGACAAACAACATTAATTTTCACAGGTCTAATAAGTCGTCATTATGTAACTAGTGAGGGCATATCACTCAGAGCTGCCTCAGCTAGAAGAAATGGAGTAGCAAACTCTGCCTCTATGCCATTAAATGGAGTTGCTAGCAAATGCCTACTGCTTTAGTGTGCAAGAATAACATAAAATAGAGTAACACCTCCAGGAACTACTATAAAAATATTTAATGGAATCACTAGCTAAAATAGTAAACAGATTAAGTTTAACATAAATGGTTATAAGATGGGTGTAATTTTTTTTATTTTAAAATTTTTAATTAAAGTATAAGATTTAAAGATGACTATGCAAGGTCCTATAATAAAATGTAATAAAATTATAAAAGCATTAAATTAAGCTGTAAAAAAAAAAAACATTTTTGTAAATAGTTTTTTTCTCTAGTGCAAAAGAGATGATTTTACACTGACAAGAATGGAAGTAGTTTTAAACAATAAATTAATATTATGAGCCTTTTTTGGATTATACGCAGAAGCAATTCATGGTAATTGCTCTATTAATGTAAAAATACCAAAAATCTTTTGGAGTCTGGAGACAAAATACAGCATGATCATATCCCTCAAATGTAGTCCTTCCCCAAACCTAAAAATTCTCATACATATTCTTTTTTTTTTTTTTTTTAAATACTCTCTTTGCTCTTATTTTACTTGCCTCTCACAGGTTACATCTATCAGGCTTTTTAAGTACCAGCCCTAGACAAACTAAATTGTCCCTCCTGTTGATATAGATTAAAGGTAGAGCAATATGAATTGCTTTGCCATAATCCTACTATATGCAGAACCAGAAGCTCAGAGCAGAGCAGTTTAGCAGTTTATGTTTTCAGACTTGATCAGAAAACCTGAAAATGGTTACTGTGTTGCTAAGCATCCTAGGACTCCTTACTGGGAATCATGAGAAACTAGAAGTTTGTGTTCATTACAAGGTTATTTAAAAAAAAAAATCATTAGTACTGCAAAGTGTTCAAGGCTTTATTAATATCCTAAGGCTACGCTGGAAAGTGAGGCAACTGAAGTGTATTTGAAGAACCTGAAGCTCTGGGGTTTTTTTTAGCTTTTTGTTTTTCTGACAAAGAAGTGACCAGGAGTAGTGAATGAGGCTATTTTGGGATCAGACAGGATGGAGAAGAGGCAAAATGGCTGCATGATATTGCTTGTTCAAGTTTTGCTTTTTTCCCCCCATAATTCTGTTCATCTTCCTTTTTCAGTTTCCTGGCTTCTGCTTTGCTGGCATTGTTTTGCAGAGAGATATTTAGAGGTAGTGCTTCTCAAGGAGGTATTGAAAGAAAACATGGACCATGGATTAGGTCAAGGAATTTAGAGAGCTGGAGGGATATGGAAAGAAAGTGTAGATAATGAAGCAAAGGATGAGAAAGAGATAGGTAGTGTAGGTAGGGAGAGGAAATCCACGTAGCAGAAAAGAATCAGAGATGAAAGTGGTGGTGGTGTGAAAAATAAAACAAAACAAAGCAACCAACACCCCCCCCACCACCACAACAACAAAACAAACAAACAAACAAAAAAAGAGGCACGTGACTCTAACATGGAAAAGGGGAAATAGCTAGTAGTGATTTTGAAGAACATTTGGTCGTGGAAAGCAGCAAGACATCTGGGTGCTAAATTAGAGCATGTGGCGTGTTATGTATCCCATCATGAAAATCAATAGGATGAGATGAGAGGATTCCTCTTCAGTTGTTCTTTTTGCCTGAAGCAGTTTTGCCATTTCCCAGTCACTGCATATTTTTTCCTAATGGTATGGCTCCAGTGAAGTGAGATGAATGGAGATTTGAGAGAAGCCTGTTCTGCATAATGCACAAGGGGAGCTTCCTGTGGGGAAATACAGGCAGTCTCTGTGCCTGTGATGGTGAGAGGAGATGCATCCCTTATACAACTCATGCTATTTCTTATTAATTTAGTCGCCATCCTTTCCATGGCATTTGTTCCAGGTTCAAGCTAGCTGTCCAGAGAGTAGAAATGCCAGAGCTATGAAAAAGAGATTCCTGTCTGTGTTCTGTACAAGACTGCTAACATATGAGATAGGGTTCCTCTGAGGGAAAGCCTTAGTGGCCTTATCTGCCTTCTCTCATTTTCTGTCATTAGTTGTAATTCATGAGAATTCAGCTGTTTCTAAATATACTTATTCAAGCTGATTTCAATACTGTTATCTCTAACATAATAGGAGAACCCAGAGAGAATGGATGCTGTGAATTGTATGCCATGGGGGAGCCCCTTAAGTTTCAGCAAAGAATGGGTGAGCATCAACATCGTCTCATGTAGTGAGTGCATTTACATGTAGCTTGAGGCCTGGCACCTGCTCTGGTGATTCAACAAACTTGTTCCCTAGGAATATTTTTTGCATTTTTGTAATTTTCTGATTTGTTTTCTATTCTTCTTCCTTTGTCCCCTGGATACAGAAAGTTCCTGTAAAAGTTGTGTGGTTTTCTTGTTGTTTGTTTGTTTGCTTGTTTGTTTAGTTTGAAAACCGAACTAACAGTAATATTAGAGTATTTGCCTTAAATTCTTTTACAACTCTATTAAGTTTATGAATTCCATATACTTAGGAATGTGTTTCAGAAGTTGATAAGGTAAATAATAGAACATTAGGAAAAGTTAGTTTTTCTTTCATTGCCATGTCTTTTTTTCTCTTTCTAAACTGAAATTGGAGCAGTTCCTGTTCATTCTTACACAGAAATCTCCTTTGGTATTCTTTTTAATCTCTATGTGAATTTTTAGAATTAATGGAATGAAATATGTAAAAGTAACATTTTTTTGTGTGTGTGTGTGTGTGTGTGGAAAAGACCCTTAACATCGTAGAGTCCAACTACAAACCATTCAGTGAATTTGTTTGTCTAAAGTGACCTTCCAATACAAATTTCCAATATTTTGGCTAGAAGGAGAGAGTTTGGCAAAAAGTGGGAGTTGAAATAAAAACATATTGATTAATCACAAATTCATTATTAGATTTTTAGTTAATAATATATCATCCTATCACAGATTTTAACTTTATCTTAACACTTTGACTTGTCTCAAACTTTTCACAAAATCTCAATACTTGCTTGAAATCTATATTATTTTCTACACAGTTCTCCTTTTTCATTCCAAATTACAACTTAAGTAGCTCATAATAGTTTTTGACTTTCACTGAAATTCTTTTTCCTCTTTGCCTGCAGCTTCTTTTCCAGATCCTTTAAATCTGACAGGGACAACCAGCTTTAGTCCTCCAGGGGAATTTTGCAAGTGCCTGCTACTGGCTGAGTTATTTAAAGAAATGGAAACAGTGTTGAAAAGTTAAAAATTAATTTTATATGCAGCTCACTTTCTAAAATTTTTTGTAATATTTTGCTCTCATATATATGTTCACTCATGAGATTGACTTCTACTATTATTCAAAACATACTACAAATTGATTCTTCTAAGATTTTCTCATAAAAAACAATTTTGTGGGTCAACCCTGCAAGGCAACCTCACGCAGCCACTCATTCTCCACCACACTAGTGTGATGGGTGACAATTTTTAACTTTACGGAGAACTCTACAGGGGAAACTTGTCCCTGGGCTAATGTGAACAGATGTGTTTGACTCTGCGGTGTGTCAGGTCTGTTCTGGTAAGAAGTCTCTGACTGACTTAAATTGTGTTGGAAGATTGTCTTGGTGTGAGGCTTGTGGGGCATGACCATTTCATCAGGCAAAAGCAGACCCAAGATGATGTGCACACTGTGGGCTCTTAAACAACCAGGACCTGGAGTGAAACAGGAGTGACAGACACCTGCCAGACAGACGGAAGTGACAGGGAGCATTCATGTAATCTTAACACAAAAACACTCAGTGCATATGTTATCCATAATTTATGTCCTTTTTCTGTTGCACTGAGCGATTTTGCTGCCGAGATGATGCTGGATGTTTCTGGATGCTGCTGATACCTGAACATAAAATGTGGCATGAAGGTGATATACAAGTATGGATTAATGAAACTTGTCCCAAACACTGTCTTGCCAGTAGCTGCATTTTGTCCTATTATTAAGGCTCAACATTATTATGATTGATTGCAATAATTTCACTTGAAGTGAGGAATCAAATTTTGTGTAAAGGTGTCACAATAGTACCCTACAGCAAGAGACTTGGATCTAGTGAAACAAATAGAAGGCTTCCTTCTACTGCCATCCAAGTAATAAAGTCTTTTAAAGCATCTTATGCAGAATAAAAAAGAATAAATGAAATAAAGAAATATAACTCACAAATGCCCTGTTGAAATCAATGGTCTGGAGTTTAAAAGTCACTTACATGGACTTAGTGGTTTCAAACTTCTTTTAAATCACTGATTTCTTAGAGCAGATGTACTCTGTGAACCAGTAACCAAAAAGATCACTTATTTCACGGTGATATAAATGCTACAGAGGCAATCACTGGGCTGTCTGAGGTGGGGGCAGTCAGGTACAGAGGGTGGAGTCTTTTGTGCCGAGGGCTGTTTCATCTCATAACTTCCACCATTGGAGGAAAGCAAACCAAATCCCCAGAGTGGGACAGGAGAGCACATAGAAGTAGGCACTGGCAGTGGGAACTGGTTGTGAACCAGCTTTTGTTGTTAACAACATTACAGTTGTACTACTTATTTTGGCACAAGGTTAATTTTGGACCTTTCATGATATTATCCAAACACTGGAAAAAAAAATACAAATACGTTTTGCACATAAATCAGCAAAAGGAGTAAAAGTCTTTTCTTTCACTAATACAAGTTAAAAGGGATTCACATGCAGAAGAAGATCATGACAGACTAAAACAACCACAAGACCCTTTCCATGATGTAATCTTTTTTCCCACCTCTCCGATGACTGATCTGCTATGTGTCAAACAGAATGCCATTGCCTGGACATAGAACATTGTAAGCAGTGATTCAGTAATGAAACTCTCCTGCCTAATTTTATGATGGCACCTGAATAATGAAAAGACAGAGCTGTGACAAAAAAACTGAACAATTTCATGCATTGTAGTTACAGCTGCCTGCAAATTCTTGCTGTGGGTATCCTCTCTGGAGATCTGCACAATCCTTTCCCTCCCTGTGTTTTAGGGAGTTAACCTTTCATTCCTTAGGAGAGAAATAAAAGAGAGGGTGAAAATCCCATCCCTAATTAAATAGTGAGAGAATTTTATAAATAGACATAGCTGCAATTATGTTCACTGAGACATTCACAGAGCTGCTGCACTAACAGTAATAGTCTCACCTCAAACTGCACATGCAGTTACTGCTAATGTACACATTCCAAAGGCTCCACAGCATGGGAGAGGGATTAGCCTAATTGGTGATAAGAGAAATTGTAGAAGGCTATGTAGTTTGCATGTAAGTCTCAGAAGTATTAATGAACTGGTTGGTTAAAATTAGGTAGAATGTGGATCTTCATATAGGCTAAACTACTTTTGGGAATTCTGGTGGTTTATAATTGAAGCCCAAAGTCCCCATTTTACACACTATTAGCATAATAATTCTCCTATGTATATGAAGTCAAAATGGAGATCTTTGATAGTATTTTGCAGTGCTCCCTTATATAATTTTTAATATCAAGAATCTGTATTTCTTTGGTACGATGATAATGACAGTGCATGAAAACACAGGCAATAAATGCTTTGCATCCTACTTCTAGTCCTATTAATTAAATGTTTTGAAAATCACAAACTGAGACTCTGTGACCTGTTGGCATGTACACAGAGAAGTGCTTGCCTGGATCTGACTCTTGCTCTGATTTTACAGCTCCATGCACCTTTTTATATCTGACACCACTGCCGGGGGAATCCAGATGGGAGGAAGGTGGGGAAGAATGAATAGTGGATTGAGTCAATGTGGTTTGGCCCCAAATTAAGCAGAGACCAAATAAATGATAGTGAACTGTAGAGTCTAGGAATGAAACCTTTGCAAACGAATTTTATAGGACAAGGGATAATGGTTTTAAACTAAAAGAGATTAGACTTAGATTAGATATAAGGAAGATTTTTTTCCCCAATGAGGGTGGAGAAACACCGGTGCAGATTGCCCAGAGAGATGGTAGATGCCCCATCTCTGAGAACATGTAGCTCAAAGCTAATTGACTGCAGGAGGTGTTGGACTAGATGACCTCTAAAGAGCTCTTCCAACCCTAATCATTCTGTGATTATGAAAATCATTAGAAGATATTTGACATCACAGGAGTCCCCCGTAGCTCAGTTAATTCTACTTCACCAAAGTGACTGAATGCTACTTAAGTAACTATACTCATTATATGAGAACCTAAAATATCCTCAAAGTCTCACTTGGTATATTCATGAAATTCCCCAACCCCTTTTATTTTTTTTATTTTTTTATGTTTTCCAGTAATACTCTCTAGGTTTCTCCTGGAAAGAAAAAAGTCACAAGTCTTCATGTTGCTCAACTGTCTGCGTCTGAAGATGTGTAATTAAAACTAAATATCTCTGTATTTTACCAATAGATCCTGGCCAGGTAGAAGCACTCAGAGCACATTTTACAGATTAGTCATCTGGAAAATGTAAAATAAAATTGCAGCTATCTGTTTTCTCCACTGTAGTGGGGCATCATGTGAAAGACTTCTCGTTTAATGTATTGGGAAAAAAGAGTTCAAATCATGGTCTCTGGTCTTTTGGAATATAGGACTTTGCTATATTCCAAAATAAAAAAGCTCAGGAAGCAATCATTGCTTTCAAAAGACATGACCAAAAGCTACTATAATGCTTAAAGGATAATTCTACCTAGAACAGACTGGACTTATTCATGTTATATGTCACTTGGCTTTGCTCCCCACCTGTCCCCCACTCTCATCTATTGGTCTTAAGATGTTAATACTAGTTTTGCACATTTTCAGTTTTAAGTGTCTGAAATAATAGGAAGACATCGCAATGTTCCAGAATAGTGTCATAACAAGATGCTGAAAGGAGTTGTGCACCCCAGGACATGGCAGAATGGTGCTGTAGGTGTTTGAGGGCATCACAGTGTTAACATAGCACGGGGAAATTGTGTAAAACAGAGAAAATCAAACTAGTAATGTCATTTACACAGACTTTTGCCTGAAGACAGACTCCGGGCAAGGGTGAAGGTGTGCTTTTCAGCTCTGGGAATTCTAACTTGGATGAACAATTAATTGTTTAGAAGGCAATCCCCTGTACAAGAATTCCTCAGACGGGAATTTTGAGTCTGTTCTGTCCTTTGTCCTTGGTTATTCTTTGCAAAAGTTGCATCCTCTGTCCAGACAGTAGCAAGGAACTAAACTGCCTAAGTTCAAGGGAATGATATTGAATAACGAAACAGCTATGAGAAAATTTCCCCTCTTGAAGGGGGAATAAAGGAATTAGAGATTTTTTTAAATACATAGTATTTTTATTTGGGATATTCTTAATTTTTAAGGGAATTTTACAAAACATCTTTGGTTATTCAACACCTCTGTTTGTCAAGGTTTTTTTAGTCACCTCTGTCAGGGAGGTGGGATGACAGCACTCAGCCCCTCTAGGAAAGAGTTCAGACCTCCGTGCCCAGCTACCTTACATTCCCTGAATGCTCCTGACAGAGAACCAAACAAATTCTGAAATCTTTAACTTCTCTCATTTTACTGCTGCTGAATAAGGGTGGCTATTCATAATAGACCCCGAACAAACTCCCAATGCAATCCCTTTCATTTAAACAAAATAGAAAAATATCACTAATGAGGTGCCAAATTAAGGCAGCAAGTGCTCATATACATTCCAGGCAGCTGATTATCACTCATCAAGGTGCCTAAGTAATACAGTTCTCATAATGAACTAATGGATTTGCAGGTCCAGTTAACACAAAAGTTCAACCTCAGACAAGTTAAAGTTAATCAAGTACAGAAAGGACTAAATTAGTACATTTAAATTCAACTGAGAGAGGCATTGGAGCTTGTGCTGTATTCCTTATTTTCTGCTTTGGTGTTAAGTGTTGGGAAGAGAATGGCAGTTGAAGTATCCCACTCTTTGGGGACTTCATGCTTCAGTTCCTTACCACCCATGCATATGGAGTCGCTAATGACAGAGCAGCTACCCATCAGGGAATGCAATTCCGCGTAGACATTTTCACCAAAATGGATTATTTCAGCCTCGTTGGTCACAGATTCTGTAGTTTTCCAGTGATTCATCTTACTATTAATAATGTCAGAGAATTTTAGGCCCTTGAATTAAATAATGATAAATAGGAGCCACTGAGCGAGCTCGGCAGAGGCAGTGCTGTTTATTTCAGTGTGAAGCTCTGTCAGGCCTGATAAATCGGATCCCTGAAATAGTTTATAAAGTACTGAATTGATGTGGCGGTTGGTGAGGGAGAGAATTAATGTTACGAAATAGGCCTGCAACCTAGATTTGATGAAAGCTGAGGAAAGCCTTTTATATAAATTCTGTGTCTGTGTAGGAAATGGCAGCAGTGAGAGGTGAAAGAGCTGCACAGGGAAATAATGTGCTCTGTAATCTCAGGGGGTACAGGGCAGGGAAGGAGGCACTCTGTGGATGCCGGCAGTGCCAGAGCTCTGCGGCGCTACACAAGAGCACTGCCAAGAGGAGGGATGGTCACAGGCTGCTCATTTATAATACCCAACACTGAGGACACGCTACACAAAAGAAAAATGAAAAGCTTCTTAAAGATGTAGAAGAGGCTTTCAAGTTCCACATGGCTGGCTGTGCCAGGCTGCTGGAAAGGAAGAGATCCTTGATGTTGTCTTCAGTAGTACAGTTGCTACTGCTAATCTCTCTGACTGAATGAATAGTTTCCTCTTCAGATCAGTTCATAAAAATACCCCAGAAAGTGCATGTTAAAATCATCTTCCATCCAGTTCTTAATTTTAGGTGTGTGCCTTCCAGCAAACAGGATTGCGAGGCGCAGTATCCAGTAACAGAGAAGGCTGTGCTAAGCTGGGAGATACCCAGCTTTCAGGAAAAAGATACTACCCACAGAAAGGGGAGCTTTTCAAAACTGCTTACTGGTGGAATTGGGCACATAATTGTTCTTAAGGATAGTGAGACCTGGTGAAACCCAGATCTTGTAAGTGCTCAATAATACAGATGCAATGTTTCTGGACCATTGGGCCAAGCTGAGTGGGCAGATGACAGCAGTGTTTTTCCAGCTGTTCCAGATGTGTCAACACGCCAGTGATGAATACTTTACTTACATGGTTCACTTATTGCTAGGGATTTATATTTGATCTAAGTCTTCTTAATATGAATTTATTTCCTGAGGTCCTGACGCATGATGGTTCATGGGATCATAGAATATACTGGTGGTTGGAAGGAACACACAAGGATCATAGAGTCCAACTCCTGGCCTTGGACAGGACACTCCAAGAGTCCCACCGTGTGCCTAAGAACATTGTACAAAAACTTCTTGAACTCTGTCAGACTTGATGCTGTGACCAGTGCCCTGGGGAGCCTGTTTCAGAGTTCAACCACGCTCTTTGTGAAAAACGTTTTCCTGATATCTAACCTAAACCATCCCTGACTCAGCTTTATGACATTTTTGCTGCTCATGGGCGTTAAGAGATTGGTACCTGCCCCTCCTCTTCACCTCACAAGGAACTTGGAACTGCAGTGAGGTTTCCCCTCAGTCTCCTCTTCTGCAGGCTGAACAGACCAAGTGCCCTCAGCCACTCCTCACGTGAATTCCGCTCAAGGACCTTCACGATCTTCATTGCCCTCCTTTGGACACTCTCTAATAACTGAATATCTCTCTTATATTGTGGTGCCGAACACTGCACACACTGTTCCAGGTGAGGCTGCCCCAGTGCAGAGCAGGACAATCCCCTCTCTCCCCCAGCTGGCAATGTTTTGCCTGATGCCCCCCAGGACAGGGTTGGCCCTCCTGGCTACTACTGCTTACTCATATTCAACTTGCCATCCACCAGGACCTCCAGGAGGTCCCTTTCCACAGTGCTGCTGTCCAGTCTCTTTTCTCCTGGCCTGTACACATGGACCTTATCCCAGGTGCAGAGGAATTCTGTGGGTGGAATCAATGTTCTTCACTCCTCCTATAGTCGTGCTACACTATTTTTCAGTTTTATATTTGCTCATGAAGACACCCTAGAGGGAAGGAGGATGGGAATTTTTTTTTATGTCTGACCCTCTCCAAAGGAGACTTTCCTGACATTGTGCCACATTACTAAAGGCCAAAATAATGACCAGTCATGTGGATCATAGACCTCAAACCAGCTGTTAACCACCAGATGAGGTTGTCAGATTGGGAATGATAATTTTAACAATTCTATATCTCCTTCTTCCTACAGGATAGTAAAGGGAGAAAAATACTGTAGATAATTATCACTCCCAAAGGCAGGTCCTAGGTCTCATTTCTAGTCTTTTTTCCCTCATCAAATGGGCCATTCTTCATACAGGTTTCTCCACAGACATTTAACAAAGCTGCAGCATGGTCAAATTCTGAAAACAAAAGCCAGAGCTACTCTTATACAGCTCATTCAGCAGAAAATCTGATCAATCTAACAGGGGAATCAGTGGGTTAAGATTGAAAGGATAATACTTTCATGCAGTTGAAATGTATAATATCAGAACTCTATAAATAGTTAGATAATATTCAGCATGAATACTGAGTTTTGGGAAGATCCTTGGTGTTCCTTTTTTTTTTTCCTATCAGGTTTATCTCATCTCTGCTAACTAACAGCCATAAAATTACTCTGTAAATTGCATAAGTGCATGGAGTATCAAAACAATGAGAACACTATTATGAGAGAAAATAAGTATACCTTTCTTCTAAATGTATTATTTACAAGTGATGTGCCTGGAAATGACTTGGTGTCTGGCTCCTGTCTCTCTAGTCTTTTTTCCTTACCTGATCTCCAAAAATCAGAGAACTGATTTCAAGTGCCTTGTGTAAGGAAGAAGAATGTAACAGGTTAGATTAAACAGTTTTGTGATTACCTTAATATGGACAATTTAACCTCTTAATCTTCAGTATCACAGGGATAGAGGGAGATATTGTAAAATGTAAAGTAAAAAATAAGGGAAGATAGTCAGAAAGTTGTGCTTAGTACTGATACAAAAATATACATTTAGAAAGAAAATAATACTATTTTTCTGCAATTTTTTTTCTCAAGATTTTGTCATCTTCTAATTCTGTTTGAAATAAGAAAGAATTTTTTATTATGGAATAACTTTCAGGAGCCTAAAAAAAAATGCCCTGAAAGCTTACTTTCTATATTTGCAATACAGATACCAGCACTTGAGCTGGTTGCTCTGTTCTGCCTTTGCAATGAACAAAGAGAAATAACCACTTTTACTTCCCTATATTAACATCAAATGGATTTATTCTTTAAAGTACATCTCTCTGAGTATAAGGGTATTTGTAGAGTGACTATGTGAGCATTGTAAGCATCTGTGGTGGACATATGTAACCTCTGGCAGCTACAGTGTGTTTGAACCTAAGCACTGCTTCTTGGTGTAAGTGATGGGTAAACGTAAAAGTTGCAATCAAACCCACATTTATGAAATGCAAGGATGCTCCATTTTGTTCCTGTAGTCATTCATGCAGCACACAAAGGGCAGTTCCATAGGTTGTGCACACCACTGTGTTTAGAAAACAGTATACTGAAATCAGAAAAGTTTTGGACTAATCTCTTCCTTGATCCCTCCTCAATATACAGCAGTGCACTCCTGCAGCAGGGAAGGGGTGTTTCTTCAAGGGTGGGAGTGCTAGATATAGTCCAGCCATAGTCCTTAGCTCCCTGTCTTATATTAAAGTGTTTTACTCCATTTCCTGAAAAGGTCTTTCCATGAGTTATTTATAGAAAATTTCCAGCTCTTTTTGAGGAATTCATACCTTGTGGAGTTTTGCTCCTTTGTTTATTTGCTTTTAATCTGTTTTGTTCTTATGTTTGCTCATATGCATTAGGATCCATATCACTATCCCTTTATTTCCCTACCTTCACCTGATTTAACTTGCAGAAGCTCTTTACAAAGAGGTTTTCAAAGCATAGCGTGGGTCCATGTAGGGACCAGTCTTAAGAAAGCTGTGTTTTGAGGTACAGCTTCTTCAGGGATAGGTGTCTGGGTGGGAGTAAAATAAATTGTAAAAGAAGCTGGAAAGTGATTCAGGATAATAACAGCTGAAGCTCTTCTCAACAAAAAGAAGTACAGGTAGAAGAGAATTCTCTTTGAGAGGTTGGGATATCTGGAGAAGAAAATAGGATGAAAACCTGCATAAAAACATTTCAGAGAGAAAGTACTTGTATGGAATCTGTTGAGGCAATATTCACCAAGGGAAAGAGAACTTGAATTTCTTGATTTTTAAACGGACAAGTCTATCATACAATGAATGATATTCTAACAAAAGATGCTAAACCAGGTTCCAGATGTCACAGACAGGTCTTTCTGTAGGAGGAAAGCTTAGTGACACTCTCCCATTCAAGGATGCTTAATAGTTTCTGTAGTAATTGCAATGAGCATTAGCAATGAATGTGGGCAGCTCTGTGACAGCTGATGTAGCATCAACGTCAAAGTTGCTTGTGGTATGTTAGGAGTGGTAAATAATTTAAATGAAACTCAAGGAAAGTTAAAAAAAATTAAACGTCTTTTTTATAGTTTTTAACGGGTATTATAAGTAAACTGATAAAATTAGACTATCTGTAGTTCATCCAATGTTAATTTTAAATAAAGCTTCTGTGCTTCATATTTGTTTTTCTGCTAGATAACTAAATCAGATAGTTGAGTTTCTGGGCATTAAATACCAATCACAGATCTCTCTTTCAGGATGAGGAACTAAAGTTCTATTTTAATCAAAGCAACATTTGCATTGGTAAAATTGGTATTTTTGGGGTGCAACCTTCAATTTGCATAGCTATGTATCGCACAAACATTGTACTGTAGTTGTATGACATAAACCAGTATGAGGCAAAATGTATATTCTTCAAAGTATTTTTCTCATTTGTATTTTTTCCTCACAAGAATACTCATCTGAACCTGACAGCTTTAAGACCTAGGCATTTTCAATCCATAAAATAAATTCTATAGAAGAGACAATGAGAGTTGATGTGTTTGCTGGAAATCAGTATTCTGTGTTCCCTAAAAATGTCTTTCACAGCCTTTTCTTCACTGGCAATTGCAGATATCTTGAGATCATATATGACCTCCCTTCAGACAACAAAAGTATTTATCTTCTACTGGAACTGAACTAGCTGTGCTTGATTATATCACATGTATCCAAAACTCACGCATACTCACTTAACTTGCTCCATGCCACAGCCTAACATCAGAATGGAAGTTCATTGAAAGTTGCTGTTTCTTGATACAAATGAAATGAAAGGCTGGAACCTTCCCTAACTTCCTATCAAATGTGTTCGTATTAGGTAATTTTCCTAGCCTGCTCTCTCAGTGTCCTCAATGTATCCTGATAATACAGGAAAATCTCCAGTAGGTGTCTCTCAGAGTGAGTATATTCCATTGTCTGCTCGAATCCCAAAAGAATTTAGGTTTTATAACGCTTGTTACAAACATTTGTGATATCCTGCCAAGCAGCAGAGCTAACATCATCTGAAATAAATGCCAAGTCCTAATAGCTGAAGCATGGATGTGGAGGTGGCTGAAATGAAGGTAATCAGTGGGAAATAAAAAGAAGGATTTCATGCTCTAGCAGTGTCTGTAGAACTGTTTTCCTGTAGTATAGATTACCTCTAATCATGATTCACAACCCTAAAGCATCAGGCTGGGCCTGTAGCTCAGTGGACAGGCCAAACTTCTCCCACAGATCAGTCTGGGCAGAACTGCGCACCTTTATATGCAATTATTCAGGTTCCGTGGCTCATGACTGGAAAGGAAACATTAATTTTCATTTTTGAGCTCAAATACCTTGGACTCCATGTCAAACTAGGGCTTTTCTTTTTAGGGTTTTTCAGTTTCTCTTTTGAAAACTGTTGCTTGTTCAGACCAATGAAGTATTGACTATTGCTCTGAACTCTGACAAGTGAGTAGCACTCACCTAGACATCACTTGGAGATATTCTAAACACTGTATGGAAAATCACCTGCTGAAGCACCATCTCTACCCCTCCTTTCTCAAACTCAATAGCAATGATTCCTCCTCATCCACAGTGGGTACTGCAGCTGTAAAAAATAAAATGAGATTTTTTAATGATCTAATTTTGCTGCTAGAGGCCTATAATCCCCTTAATCTCCCTATTTTGATGTAAAGAATTGAATCACGTTCACAACTGAACGTGCCTTTGCCTTTGTGTTGTTGCAGATTTGAAAGCACGGTGAAAGATGGAGAAGCACCACATTTAAAAACGGTGTTTCCTGGTCTTTGGCTTGATATTGCTAAAAAGGCTTGCTAGCTGGGATAGGAATTGATAAGCAGGTGGCTTTGTCCACATAAACTAAAACAAATTTAGTTTCCCAGAGGGTTAGGCAGATCTAGGCTAGTTATTACAAAGATAGACTTGAATAAAATCTTCTGAAAATTAAGACATAAATATTTGCTTTTGAATCAATACATTAAAATGCTACCAGTTCTGGCTTTTTCTATAATTATCTGCCCTCTGAATCACTTCAATTTTCAACTCTAAGCTCTTATTCAACTGACTTTAATAATTTCTCATAATTGAACTCAAGGTACCAGTTTGTATAGAAAGATTATATCAAGTGCAGCTTTTCAAATCTGGTTGTAACTTCCCATATACTGTGATTAAGAATGCCCTTATTTAGTCTGTTGTCCTGGAAATGTGGGAAATATAAAGAAATTTGTGGGACTACAAAATATTTGTCATTTTTACAAAATAGTAGTTACAAAACAGACATAAAGAAAATGCAGCAGTGATTTGGTTTTCTTTAAATAATTTTTTAGCCCTTTTTATGGAAAGAACAGAAATCCCAATAACCTCTGCAATTTAATAATAGTAATAATCAAGTTACCTGAAGGAATAATCTGAAATTAGAATGTATGGTTTGCTATCAATATCCACAGTAATAAATGCTACCTTATTAACCTTTACACTTTAGCACTGGAATCATAAATCTAATTAAGAGATTTAACAAAATAAATAGTTCTCTTTGAAAACACATTTTTAAAATAGTTATATTACTGTTCTCTTCTTAGCTGTCCAGAGTCTATTCTCAGAACCTTCAAAACATCACTATTTTTCTATCACCATACAAACACCCACAGCTAAAGCTAGCACAATTTATTAACAGGTTAACCAAATCCCTTCACTACTGAGCAAAAGAACTTCAAGCTGTTGTCTGTGTCCATCAGTGGATGTAATCCATATAAATTTTCATTTTTTCTTCTTTCCCAGTGCTGGGAAAACTGTCCCTGAAGAATTTGGCTACTTGTGTATACAATGGCAAGGATGCACATTATACTGGATGTGGTGAGACAATTCATACATGTTCATATCCTGGTCTTTGTGAGTTTCATGAGTACAGATTTGGAGACACTCTTGCTTCTCTCTTGCTGTGGCATCTTAGTCTTGTCATACACCTTAATTCCAGATCTCAGCTACAGCTGGAAGGCAAGGTCCTAGGGTGCAAAGGGCAGGTTGTGGCAATCAGAGAAGAGCCAGAAAATGTGTCTGTTTCCTACACTAGATCTTCCTGGAAGGACTGTTTCCCAGGAGCTCTCCCTGTATCTAATACTGTGACCTCGACACACTGAACATCTTCTGTCTGCTTGATGTGTAAATGATTTGCTGGTGCTTTAGGTAGCATCATCTCACTTTTCTTTTGAAATTAATTGAATTAATTCACTTACTAGTAAAGGGAGCTGGATAACTTGCAATGAACTCTATTGGCCTTTGTTATGTTTGGTTTTTTTCCCCAGTAAAAAGGTCTAGAAAAATGTTAGTGGGTTTAATTGTATAGAAGCTTTAGTAATTATGAGTAAATAATACATTTGTCTCTGTATTACTCTCCTTTTTTTCTGTAGATTACCCTTCAGAGTTAACATTTGTGTGGAATCTCTTGGTTTTTTTTCATATATAACTGTTGAATTTTTTTTTACAAATATTTCTGATTAAGCAGATTATTGGCACACTTTGCTTTCAAAGTTAAAGATATTTGAATGATAATAGATGTCACACTGAAGGTTTTTGTTCTATATTTGTGTAAGATGTATAATTTTAGAATCTGTGCTGTATTGCTGTTTGTCATCCCAAACATGATTCTCTAAATGCTCAAGAATCTTATAATTTTTTCCTTCAACATTCTTATCAACAAAATTGCATGACAGAATATTTAAAGGAAGCAAAAAAAAAAAAAAGGGGGATTCCAAAATACCTACCTGCAGTCTCAGACATATGCAAATACATGGCTGCATAGTCTAAGAATGTATTGTTATCTTAAAGGCATGTACAAAGGAGCACAGTTTTCAATATAAATGGTGACCTACAATCCTTATCTTTAGGTAGACACTGCTGATGTTCTTCATCAATGTCTTTCATCAATGTATTTTAAGCCATAATATTATAAGGTATGGATGTGAAACTAATCTAAATATCTTTAATTTCCATCTGAAACTTGATTTTATATTTTGGTGTTATATGAAAAAAGAAAAAGAGGTATATTAAATAAAAAAATAAATAATGAGGAGGTAAGCGATGAAATATTAGGAAGTCTTAAAGCAGCTGTCCAATCTCACTTCAGCCCACTGAGTATATCATGAGATAATCAAGCTGTAACTAGAAGCTCACTTGATTTTTTTTCAGAGAATGCTTGCTTGGCACATCCCAGTGGATGTACTCTTCACGCTATTTAGTACTTTATTTTTTCGTCTTTGGTTCATGGGGTGACCCTATCATAATGCCACCCTTTATTATACAGTGTTTAAAATACCTACAGTTATCATATTATCCACACTTTTCCCATAAGAAATTTTTCAAATATTCGAGATTCACAAGTACTTAATTTATTTTCACAACAACACTTTTGAAATAGGAAGAAACATTCAAATTTTTTAGAGGTGAAGAACTGAAATACTTAGATGAACATAAAAATTAAATGCTCAGTTTTGACACAATCTATATGCTTTAAACATTTTGCCATCGCCTACTAATTAGACTGTAAATGATAAACCATTATTCAAATCAGTTGCCAAAAATCTCATGCCAGGCTCCAAGGAAGTGACCACTCATGAAAACATTCTGTTCATGCTTTGTTTCATGAATTTAATTATCCCATGAAAACTAAGACCCTTCCTTTCTTTTTTTCCATAATCCTCAGTTTAGCCCTTGCCTGTCTTCCAGCTTCTGTAACATTAGCAATACATGAGAGGTCTTCATTAAATGGGTCCATGTAAGTTGGCTCCTTGAGAAAGTTTGTCCCCTTTACTGAACAGAGCTGGGAGTGTTGTAGATACATACACTTTAATCAAACAATTATGACTGCCAAATCCATTCACAGTGCCTGCTATTCTGACCTGGTAATCTCCTTTAAAAAAATCAGTTCAAAGCAAATATGGACAATTTCCAGAAGGGAGAATGTGAGCAAATGAGTGAAATTTGGTACCATTCTCTACATCACTGAAAATTGTTTGTATCAATGGAGTAAAGTGAATTGTATGTGCTCGTGCCCAGACACCATCCACTGTTTGTTAAACACTTGTTCACTGAAATAGGAATCAGTGGGCAATGTGAGTAGTAAGAGGTGTTACCAGTCCCACTTCAAATTAACAGAACTAAAGGGTATTATTTCAGTGGTAATGGAAACGATTGTGATTCCTTAAAGTAGAACTGAAGCAAATCAATCTGAGCTCATTGGACCCAATCCAATTAAAAAGGAGCTAATCTGTTTTATGACAGAGAAACATGGCCTACAAAGAAGACATGATGCTAACTAAAAGAAAGTGAAGAATTATGATTAATTCAACCTGCATTTCACATAGTTGTTCTGTTTTTTCCTATGTATTTAATAGTTCATTGTAACATACAATCAAAATTGATGAAACTTGTTTATCAGTAGCAGCACTTGTATTAACTGTGTTAATCTAAACAAAGAGTTCAGAGAATAAACACTTATTTTTCACCTCGCAGTCTTGTGGTTCAGACTGCCTTTCATATTTAAACTATTCAATAGCTATTCTAGAGGCTATCCTGAATAGTTATATTAGGAATAGATAAGGTATTTAATTCAGGGGGAAAAAAAAAGAAGATATTTACCACTTTTTGATTTCTTATTATTTGATATAATGTTCCAAACCAGCTTTTTTTTGAAAGTTGAAAACACTGTGATGATTTAGAAGTAAGTACATAGGTAGTTGCAACTAGTAACGTATCCTATTATTATTGAATCTGTTCTGTGTTCTCACATAACATATGAGCCTGGAGTACATGCAGCAGGAGAAAAGGATCATTAAATCTTATGTCACCAAGTCTTCCAGTTAAGATCTGTCTTGAGACATTTAATAGCTCTGCTCCAGAGTTTTGGATTCAAGAAATGTCAAAAAGATTATTCAAAGTAAAACACTGTATTGCTTGAGTATGCAGATTTTCAGAGAGCAGGTTTTTTTGCTCTTGGCACTGACAGTTCTAGTACAGGCTGGGGAGTGAATGTCATAAACTAATGTTCCTCAGCAGAAAACTTGAAAATGGACCAAGTTTCACCCTGTTTGAAGCCTGTCTGGTATGAATAAGACAGCAGTAGGGATTCACTTTGCACCTCCATTGGATCAGATCCACTGGGCTACCATTGCAGTCAGTAGAGAGCAATAAACTCCCTAAATCACAAGGCAGCTGATCCTAAAAAGAACAGACAAAGAAAATCAGTTTTTCTTCCTCTGTACTGTTTATAAAGGAAGAAGTGAGTCACTTTCTGCAGACACCTGAAATGAGGTGAGATCAACCCCCTGCCCCACCACTTAGGGCAGGATACTTGATTTTCAAGTTTTGTGATGCATTTTTTGAATGCATCTGCATACCTCTACTAGCATTTCTCTCTTTACTTCTCTAGTCTTTCATATAGGGGATAATAGGGCTTTTTCTCAAGAGAGAAAAGCAAGGCTTAATTGTGTGCTGTGCAAATATCATGATTCACTGGACATATCCTGGATGAACTGGTGGAGAGAGAAAGACAGACAGATGCATATAGGAGATTAATTTTGTTAAATTCTTTGGGCTTTTGATATATAAGGCTATATGTCTTCAATACATTACTGTTTTAGTGTTTTACATGAACTGGTTTATGCATCCATAGTTTAGAAGATTTTAAGAATAGCCCAGGTTCCTGTCAGATAAATCTTCTCCGTTTTCAGCTAAAAAAGAACTGAACTAGATTTATGACTGTTAATACCTTTTTTCTTTTAAGGGGAAAATTGATAGATACCTTCCCATGAGACTCCCTATAGATATGGTGACTACCTTAATGATTATTCCATATCAAGCCCACTCTGCTAAAGAGGTAGTAAATTAAAAGGCTGCTGTTTGAAGCAAAAGCTACAAACTGAATTTCAAACACCTAATAAGATACTGAAAATTACCTCAAGCTTTCAAATGTCACATACTGTAAAAACACAAATTAGACTGTAAAATTCAGCCTAGCCATAATTAGCACTATGATGTGTTCAAATAATCAAACATTATCCTCAGAGAAGTCTATTGAAAGAGATTATTATGAGCGGTGGTTCACTAATCATTATACGACAACTATTTTTATGGCATTGATCTATACTGCCTTGTCTATTCTGTCAGTGTCACTCGGCATCTTTTAAAAAAGGTGATATTTTCCCCTACACAGAGACAGCTCATCCTACAGCTCCAATTGATGTCAACCTTTGCTCACAGTTATCATCTGCACACAGCCAGGCTTCATTTTAAATCAGAGAAGTAGGAATAAATAAAACTGGATAGCTTTCAATTCTAATCACATCCTGTTTTACCTTGCCTCAGCCAAAAAGTTATCATAAAATGATGGGGTTTTTTTTCTGTGCAAGTTAAAAAGTAAGTTTAAGATTTTCAAATTTTCTAAAAAATAGTACCTTAGATCTCTTATCTGTTTTGAAGAAAGGTTTCTTCTTTTCTTGGAGGATGAAAAAGCCCGAAGGATTTTATTATTTTTAATAATAGAAAGGAATTATTTCAGGAAGATCAAAAATCAGATGTAGTTGGCAGAAAGGAAAATGAGACAGTCACTGTATTTTGTGTTATTAGGTAGTCAGCACAGATTCCCAAATTTTGCAAAGCATAGTAATTGAATTTCACAGCTCCACTCCTCATCTTCACACTTGCAAAATTTTCTCCAACCCATAAAGCATGACACAGATGTAAACTCAAAAGAACTGAAGGATTCAACCTCCTTGTATATTCCTCTTTATTACTGAGTATCTAAGTAAAAAAGTGAAGCTTCTGAAATTTAACCTTTTTTTTTTTAATCTCCGTTACATATCTCCAAGCACAGCAGTATGAAAGAGAATAAAAATTCTTACCTACCCTCTATGTGTGGTTTAGTCTAATACTGGAAAATAAAAATAAAAAGCCATGAATAAGAACTGGGGCTAGCCAAGTGTGTAATATGCTCCACTAACAATACTCACTAGAGAGTAAATCACCTATGACTTAGCTTCCAGAACACACAGACTATTAAGGAAAAAATTTACACCATGTGATATCCCTATGCAATATAATGCAATGACAGTCAACTCTAACCTTAGCCTGGAACTCAAACAGAACCACTCCAGAATTATTTATAAGGTTAGGCAGACTTACACTTGGCTTGTTAAAAGCATTTCTGTTGGCTTTACCAGGGTCAGAGGAGAGGAAGAGAAAACATCATTGGAGGGGACATTCTTAAAAACTGTAAGTTTAATTGCACTTCTCTGAGAACTTCAAACAGATTGTAGCAGGTTAGAAAAAAAAGTAGGGTTCAACTCTTTTAAAAACCTCAGTATGTGTCTCTACCAAGAGTATGTAGGAGGTCTGGATAAGGTTCCCATCTCTACCTTAAATCTCTTCACAATGTTGGTAACATTGTTCAGTCTCTGCCCTTCAGTTCCCTCTCTATAAAGGAGATGTAATTAATTTTTCTTTCTGCTGTTTTTCAATTTCTTTTATTTTAGCCTCTCATAAAATGGGCTGCCTTTTCTATATTTTGCTGAAAGTAAAGACACAAACCCCCCAAAAAGTATAAATATAATGAGTAAATAAAATCCAGGATCTGATATTGTGATGACCTGGCCAGTTATCAAGTATTTGAGATAGAACAGTAGCAACTTTAAAATGGCCATAAAAGAAGTGAAGAATGGCAGTAAGTAGCCTATTTTGTAGATATTGAAGTACAATTAACGTAATTGTGACAAGTTATGACAAGTTGAGGCGTGATAGCTAAGTGTTTTTGTAATTGGGAACTAAAAATACAGAGGACTAAAACTGTGACTCTGCCCTGGAATATTTCAAAATAATGTGCCACATGACAGAATTGTAATTCTTTATGAAGAAGACACTAGTTTTGCTCTTGTTTCTGAATCTATCCTTCCTCTGAGTAGTTCAGCTCTTTTTCTAAGCAGAAAATTAATTTTAAACCCAAGAGAAAAGCTGCACTGGCCAAGTCCCTGAAGGAAAAAACAATTCCCCCCTCAAAAACTAAAATCTTCCTCGACTGTAGAAAGAGTGATATGCTCTTGGTGTCTTCAGCAATGCACATGCTGGTGAGGAGAAGGATTTTGGCTCAGAAGGGCTCAAGCAGACAGAGAGCTGCCTCTGACAGATGTTTTTCCTATGCCTTCAGTCCATGCTGACACGGTGTGAGTGTGTGACTGGTGTTCTGGGCTCAGGGATGGCACTGCTATGTCTCTGCTGCAGGAAGGAGCCAGAGCTGGGCCAGTGCCATCTGGGAAGGTTGAGCTGCACCTTCTGGGGAGGAAAAAAGAAGAATCTGTTAAGTAGCAGAGAGAAGGTATTGGAAGTGGCACTTTTAGAAGTGCTGTTAAAAACAAACAAACAAACAAACAAACATAAAACCACAAAAAAACCAAATCAAACCAAAACCCACAAAAAAACCCCAAATAAAAAAAAACACACCAAAAAACCCAAAAACCAAACTGACATTTCCTTCTTTTTGAGAAACATTTTTACAGGTGGTTTTGAGAACTGTACAACTTCTGGAAATTGGAGGAAAGAATCCCGTTGTGGGGAATGGAAGATAAAGCATAGGATTTTGTATTTTTTTTTCCCCCAAATTGAACTAAAATACTTCGTAGTGAGGATTTCTGTTCACTGAACTTTTCACACCAACATTTGGTGCAGTGCCTATACAGCAGCACTGCTAAATCCCAGAAGCAGAGGTTTGCAATCTGCCATTAGACCTTCATTCAAGAAAGAAGAGCTCTTCTGTCTCTTCTTAGTTATTTTCATATATTTTCTTGATATTCAGTAGTCATTATTTTCCTTGTTTCAAGTTCTGTTCAATTATAGGGTTTTGGGGGACTTCTTTAGTTTGTCAAAAAAATGATCCTTTTCTATGAACTATGGCACATGATTATTAAAATATAGTCTTTTCCATTTTCACTTAATTTCTGTCTTTTTTTCTGGTTAATTTTAGAGATAATGAATTTTTTCAATGTCTTACATTTTAACATTTGTTATAAAACCCACTTGGCTTCTTGCATCCTTTAGAAGGCCTTTGCTCTTGAAAGAATTCATATACTTTTCTATTAGTTCTACATATATGTGGTAGATATCATGTTTGAATTAAAGGTTTGTAGAATGATGACTCATTTTGGGATTTTTAAAAAAGATATTACAGCTGGTGAATGCAGAAGGTGCATAATCCATTTTGATTCATTTTTCTCTTGAGATTTTTATTTTCCCCTCTTATCAAGTAATTAGATAAATTTCTACAAGTGCTCTTGGGTCAGTTTATGGTCATGGAGCTATTCAGTGCCTGCAGTATCTGTCTTCACTTATTTTCATGCCAGGCATTGCCTAGCCAGTTTAGCCATTCATTCAAGTCTAATTTAATTTTCCCTGAGCAAACACCAAATTGATAACTGTTGACAGTGACATTTTCCACTGATATAGCATGCCACAAGACTTCACAGCAAACTTGTGTTTGTGGCAAATCTTACATTTAAATGTGATCATTGCCAGTTATCTGTTGATTATCCTCAGAATGGAAATTGGCCACTCACCTGCATACTCTGTCTTAGTCAGCACCCTGAAAAATGGAATCAGCAACTGCTGGAATGACCTCTGAGGAGACTGGATTGTGTGAGATGTCCTTCTTACACCATCTGTTACCACTGCCCCTCCTCCTGAGAAAAGGCAGCACCTGGGCACACATCTCCACTCCCAGCTCTTTGTCTTTAGCTTTGGTCATTTCCATTCCTGGGACAGCACGTCTTGTAGTTCTTGGGGAACTAAAGGCAATCTTCTACTATTTCTGAGAATGCTTGAATTGGCAGGACTCTAAAAATTGCATTTTTCTGCCAGCCTTGTGCCTGGAATTTTATTTTATTTTTTTTTGAATCAGTGAAAATGCAGCACAAGCTGAATACTGCATTTAGAGCAAGGTGACCTCTTTATGTGGCATCAACTAGCTGATTCTCAAGATCGGCTTCTCTTTCCTCTATCATGTTGGAGAACCAAATCCCTCCTGTCCCATCCCCTTCCACTGGGAAAAATTTTGATGGTTCTGAGTTTGGAATGCATTAAAATAAAAACTTTCTAAAGTTTTTAAGTCACTGTTCAGGTTGTTCCAAATATTAAATGAATTATAAAAGAGTTTTCATATATATTTTTATGAACAATATCTTAAGCCAAAACTGATGGGCCAGAAGAAAGGAAAAAAACACAACTGAGAAAGAGAGGCAGAAAACTTGTCTATACTTGGACAACAAGTTAATAATTTACTCATAAACAAAACTGGAGATGGGCTCTTTTGGATGTTTCCAATGCTTCATAAAATCATTATATTGCATTGTCTGCTATAATTTTTATTGTATGGTTGCAGCTTACTTCAATTTCTAATATGCACTCTGCTAAACCTCTTCATCATGTCCATCCTAATCCAAGTTCCAAAGCAATATAGTAGTCTGAAAGCTTATAAGCTTCTCATATATCCCTTAAATCTGCAATATCCAAAAGCTAGTAATTTTCCTTGCTGTGCATACCCTGAAAATCTTATTTTTCTTTGTACTCCAACACAAGTTCTGTGCTTCATGCAGGGGCTTTTTTGTAAAAGGATGAAGAAAATTGACTAGATTTTCTACTGGTTTAAACTTGGTGCAGCTCATTTGAAACTGGGATGATACTGATTTATTTTAGTTGAGGGTATGGCATAATATTCTAGAAAATACCTCAGAGCAAAGTAATGATGAAATAAATATCAGGCAACATTTATTTTGAAGCACAGTTCAATGTATGCATCAATATTTAGTAAAAGGTACATGATATTAGTATATGTACTTTATATACTTCAGTAATCTGTAATCCCTAGGCATTACAAACTTCAGATAATTAGTGTCTTTAAAGTATTTTCAAGATCTCTAGTGCTGCATAGGTACATGTAATTGTTTTCTGCCATCAAGAAGAGCTTGGAGAGAGTTAATTCAGGGTTGGAGAATGGGTGTGGATTAGCTTGCCTTGTGAGGTCCATTCCAGACATGTTTTCTTTTGCTGTATTGTTTGAAATGATGCAGACTCTGGCAAAAAAAACCCTCAAATTTCTGCATTGTGTTAAGTGATGGCAGTACTAAGAGTAAATGTTTGCTCCAAGCTGGATTTCTAGTTCCACCACTCCTGTAACTTAAAGAACTACTTTTGGGTTACCATAAGCATTACACTTCTAGATTTTACTGTGTGGTAGAATTATAATAATACCAAAATTATGTTTTCAGGTTCTGAATAAGGTCGCTTGTAACATTCCATTGTTCTATTTCTCATTAGCAGACAGAAAATTGCACCTGTAAATGTAAAAATTCGTTGATGACTTCTGCTGGGATCATAAACCTTGTATTTCCAATTGGTAGATGCTAAGCAATTTCTCTGAGCCATTGCATTACTTTTTCACAATAAGCAGTCTACAGCTGAAAAGGAAAGTGTCAGCATTCACATTTGAGCAACTTACAACTACAGATTAAATATCTCACTCTTTGGGGTGGTTTTGGTTTGTTTTTTGGTTTTTTTGGTCCTACACAACTACATATTTGAAAGTGTAATAGTCATTTAATGTCTGCACTTTACTAGTAATGGGTTTTGAGAAAACCAAAAATTGCCAAGGTAAAGAGTATGACCTCCTCTATTTTCTCTTTAGTCCTGTGTTGCAGCACTGTACTTCATTTGTTACCTTACTGCACTTCACTGCAAAAGCTAATTACAGTTAAAATTAAACTCTATAGAGTGTGTCCTGCCACCTTTTAGCTGCTAGACACAAAGAGGCTGATTCCTGGGTATTCACCTCTTGTTTAGAAGATTCATGTTGATCTAATGTGAAGTCAATATTATTGTCCTGAAAAGAGTTAGAGTATTGCTAACAATCCATCAGGGAGTGCTTCTTTATAGCACCAACGCTATGCTCTAGTGGCTCAGAAACCATTTAACAGTGCTAAGATTCTGATCTACCTTGGTGCATTAACATTCAAACCATCATTTATCTCTTCTTAAATGCTCAACAATAAAATAGTTCATCGTGTTTAACAGTCAGGTATTTTGTAAGTGGAGGGAAAGAAGGAATGAAATATTTATGGAAGCAATGGAAAAACACAGAGGAACATGAAACAAACTCCATAGGTCTCCCTCCATGCAACACACCACCTTTATAATATATAGGATAGGAATCTGGAGTTTTGGGTGGATTTGTATCAGTGTAAGTGTATAAATTTATTTATGCCTGAACTGGAAGCACTATGTTGTCTTTATAGTGAATGGAGAGAATTAAACCTCCAGAAAGTGACTTATTTTAAGATGAGATGAAAGCTGCTTTAATTGATCTTTTCCCTCCATTTGCCCTAACAGAAACATAGGCTGAGTAGCTGCGATTCCAGAATTGAAACTTTGAGGTATCTAAGTTAGGGCAGGTGAATTAAAGTGTGGATTTCTATTGCTTACACTGGCCTTGTGAGCATGAATAAATCACCGAATTTTCTTTCTGTAATGTATAGTCTGGTTATCATTATCTTTGTATTATTCTGTCAATGATATTGATATTCTCCTCTCTAAAGGGTTTATGATATCCTATGTGTATGTACTTGCAAAAAAAGGATTAGGGAGGGAGGAAGTAGGACATTATGTATTGGAAAGAAACAAGTTTTATATTAATACTGATATGTCTGTATGCAGAAGAAGAACTACAGAAACGTTTTCTGTGTTTCATTGCAGATAATAGAGTAAAGCAGGGCTGAATATATAACAGCTGTTTCAAAGGATCAGTCTATGCTGCAGACTTTTGCAGAGGTCAAAAGGTACATAAGCTGGGTCTGAGAGCTGGTTTGTCTCACAGCACATCTTGGTGCCACTGCAGTCTGATGGAGTGGCTGTGTCCTGACCTGCCCTTCCTATAACTTCAGTTGCCTGCTGTGGTCACCAGTCCTTTGAAGAAACATTTGGAATACAAAGATACTCCTCTAGTGGTGACCAGCAAATTCTGTCTCTTTATACAAGTTCAGATTTTCCACATCCACAGATGTTGTGCACTTGTAAGGGCAGCCTGTATTAAAAACTTTCTGCAAGTAAAAAGGGTGGGTGTTTTAAAACTAACCATACAAATTTCATATTACGTCTGTCCTCTTGACACCATTTTGTTAATATATTTTTGGAGGGCAGAGGGAATTGTTTGTTTGCTTTTTAAATACAAATTTTTTTGCCTGCTGTCCCAGTTTCAGTAAGAAGCAATGAGGAAATCTCATTCTCCTATTGTACCTCCTTCAAGATCATTGGAATTACTCCTGCTTTACTGGAATGGTTTTTGTGAGATTAGATTCATGCTCCATTGCTTTCTTTTAGACTGTCATTTTTTTTTAGATATTTTAACTTTACACTGTTTATTTTTGCTGTCTCCCCATTTGTTTATTCATCTTTCAGCCTACTGTTCAAAAGATTTTACTAGAGTGGGAAGAGAAAAAATTGCAATGATCACACAAGCTGCTCATGTTCTGCTGAGAGAAAAAAAAAATCAAGATTATATTTAGTAGCAAAGGAACTGTTACAAATAGATATTTTGTCTTTCTGCTGTTAGCAATGCATTAGTTTTTCTTTTAGTAGATAATACTGTCACATTTATTATTTGATTTTAACAATGTCACATTCACAAGACAAGGTCATTTAACCTGTGTTTAGCAGGCAAACACATAAAGCTGCAAGATAGCATGTAATGCAAACTATTTTCAAATTGGGTTCGGGAATTAGAATGACAGAATGAATGAACTCCAGATTTGAAGAGCAAACATTTAATGTGGCATGTTCAGCATCGGCCACCTTGATTAGATTAAATGCCATATTTTCATGCAAGGTGTAAATATTGAACTACAGCTCTATGCTGTAGATCAAAACTGTTTGCTTGGCTGAGATGATTAAATAAGGGTTAATAAATATAACCTCTGTTAAATCTTCTATAACCAAATTTATCTCTCAGCTTCACCTACCGTAGAATTAATAACTAAAGCTGGCAATTGTGAGCCCGAACATTTAGGCACAATATCTCTTGAGCGGAGTGTTTGATATTTGTTCAGAGCAAGAGTTGTAATTGACTGACGGTCACAGCAAACGACCTAGTTCTCATTTGCTCATCTGGACTGAGAAATGGGCAAGGACAGTCTGACTATCTTGTTCTTGGTATGCCAAAATGTGATTTACCCATTACTAGTGTGAGGCATCTTCTGCTATGATGGTACAGGACTACAGCAGACACATTGGTTTCTTTGACCAAGCAGTATCTGAAGAAGAAGGCTCCCACCTTTTCCAGAGCAAAAGATCCAATGAAGATTAAGGTGAGAAAAAGAGTGGAAAAGCAAAATAACTATGTATACCCACATGAAAGTATGAAAGGGACAAAGTACCTCCCACCTAGGACTAATTTAGACAGGAATTTTTTTCAGGAATCGTAAAGGAAGTTTCTGTTAACAAATATTACTTAAATTGCATTGTGTATCACATCAAACGATGGGTTTACCTCTTACTTGAGGCTATTTGATCTTAACTGGAAAAGTTGACTGCATCTTACCAAGGAAATTCTGTTTTGAGGAAGTTCTTGTCCTTGAGCTGCATAGTTATGACAATTTAAGTTGTCTCATTTAGTAGGCAATAGGCATCAAGAGGTAGGGATTGACAAAGCTGAAAAATCCATGTTCAGTGTCCCTGGGAACCTTTCCACTCTGTGTCCAGCTGTGTTCCTTAAACACATATTGTGGTGAGTTTGACCCTCCTTGTCTTCAATATACAAGGTGAGACTTCTGGAATTTCTGTTTACCTATCAGCAGTCTTTAAAGATACCTTTCTGTCTCTATTTTAGAGTTTGGAAATCTAATCATACTTTACCAATCTTGACAGAATTTATCATAAGACAAATAATGACATTAGAATGATGGATGGACTGTATCAAGGAAGATGAAAAGCAAGTGCATCCTAGAGCTGCCTGAGGTAGGCAAAGATGGAACATATTGCAAGGCAGCTCAGCCACAAATTACAGAAAAAAGAAAGAAGATGAATTATACAGTGTAAACCAACATACCCCGAATTTTACAAAGTTTGTTTCAGAATTTGCATTTCACTGCTTTGGCTGGTGTCTGGTACTAGCAGTAAATTTTCTGAAAAATCACGCACAAGCTATTTTTCATCCTTTCCATCATAAAGCAATCCAAGAAGATATGTTTTATCCAAAAATCTTCACAGATCCTTGCTTAAAGAATCTCTTTAACTAGAAAAAAACACAGAATATCAGACTCTTCCTACAAATGTTAGTTATTCTGGTTTTACCTGGGAATGCTATTAGTACAATTATAATATATATATAATACAAATATTATGGTCTCAGTTATAAAGTATTATGTGGGAAAAGAAGTGTAAATATGAGAAAAGTGAGTTCTGTTATTTTAGCAAATTTCTTATTACATACTGTTGCTACTGTTGCTACTGTTGATGATTTTGCTTTGTTCTCTCAGGTTGAGTTTAGATTATAAACCTTTTACACCATGAGTAGAAAATGTTTATTGTGTTTTAGATAGCAGAATATACTCTATGTCTTTCTTCTCCTTCATGAAACCCTATTTTGGAATACTGCCTTTGCATGTGCTGTGTGATTCAGCTGTGACAAGCCTGGTAGGGAGAAAAGGAGAGATGAGACACAGAGGTTTAATGGCTCTGCAGTAACTCAGTAGCTTGTTTAGGCAGTAATGTGTAGCATGGGCAAGTAAAGGCAGCCAAGCACAGCACAAAGCTTGTGTTGTAAAGCCAGAGTTTTGATTGCAAAGATCTGGCATTCAAGACATGACATAATCCCCCAAACCCCGAGCAATTACAATGCAAAAGACCTGCAACAATAGCTTTATTTACTGTAGCCAGGACAGCCTGTTTGGATTTTGACAAATGAACCAATGTACATTGGCCTGAGCCTGCATTAGGAAAACGACAGTGATACTGCAGAGATAGCTGGGGATCCTGGAGCTGCAGGACTGAAACAGGACAAGAAGGAGCAAGTGGAGACAACTAAGTTAAGAAAATGTGTTGAAAACATCACACACAGCAATCAGGCTCTGCCAGTTCTGGGGTGGCAGCAGAATTGCTTGAGTGACAGACTGCCACCCTCATACTGGCAAACAAAGTGCAAGTTTAATACTAACAGTACTTCTGATCCACCCTGAAGTAATTCAATGAAAGCGGCAAAAAGATCAGGAGTGGGTACTCAAGATCTGTGTTAATATAAAAAGGGAGAGAATGGCCAAAAGAATACCCAACATAGATACAGTTCTTTAGGTTTTAGGAAGTTTTCAGAAGAATTTTCATCCTAAAAGAACAAGTTGCAGAATGACACAGTATTCCTGTATGCGTAAGAAGGAAATATCAAAGAAATATGAAAAGGTAATATCTTTTCTTATGGTTCTTTTAAGAAAGGAGGATAATGATTATATTTACAAAAGGGCTGTTTTCAGTGCACACAAATTCAAAGGACAGGAGGGAAGTCTTAGCAGTAGGGTCTGTGCTATTTTAATGAAATGGAAATGACTACTTTTAACATATGCACCTAATAATTCAGTGGGTGTTGTCTTTGATGAGACCTTCAGGGCATTTTCACAGAAAAGGTGGAATATTTCTGTCATGTAAGAGGACTTCATCTGCACTTCATTCACTGAAAAATATAGAGATGAAAAACTATCCTGCAATCAAAGAAGGGAAGATAAAAGATTTAGATAATGGAACTAAAGCTTGTGTGTTGCCAGAGAGTCTGGATTCTTTATGAAAAGGATTACAGTTAATTCCTCCAGGCACACACAGTTCATATTCTTGACAAGGCAGCCAGACATACTGGGTGCATGAGTAAATGAAAGTACAACTGGACATGATACACACAGGGCCTTCACACACAAACACACACACACTTGTGGTAAATAGACCATACAAATATCTGCTGTAAATATAGGATATTTTTAACATGTTTTTGCTCAGTTATGATCACAGTTCAAAGTTATTATAAGAGGATTGGTGAAGCTGGGGAATGAGAGGCTTGTCACGAGCCAGCAGTGTGCACTTATAACCAAGAAAGACAATCGTGTCCTGGGCTGCATAAAAAACAGTGTAGGCAGCAGATCAAGGGAGACCCCTCTGCTCTGCTCTGCTCTGGTGAGACTCCACCTCAGGTGCTGCATCCAGCTCTGGGATCCCCATCACAGAAAGGACATCAAACTGTTGGAGCAAAACCAGAGGAGGCCATGAAGATGATTAGAAGGATGGAGCACCTCTCTTATGGGGGAAAGCTGAGAGAATTGGGTTTACTCAGCCTGGAGAAGAGAAGGCTCTGGGGTAACTTTATTGCAACTTTTCAGTACCTGAAAGGGGCCTACAGAAAGGCTGGGAATGAACTTTTTGCAAGGGTATATAGTGACAGGACAAGGGAGAAAGGCCTTAAACTGAAAGATGATAAATTCAGATTAGACATTAGGATGGAATTCTTTGTTGTGAGAGTGGTGAATCACTGGAACAGGTTGTTTAGAGAAGCTGTGGAAGGATGCCACTGCCCTGTTTACTTTGGATTTTTACCTGTGACAGGAGAGAGCCTCCTTCCCATCTAAGTATGTTTGCATCACTTTAAAAGTAGGAAATAAAAACACTTTTAATCTAGTAAAGCAAAGGATTGAAGTTTTTTTTCATGGTATTAAGTTTTAAGCCTATACAAGGAAGACGTTCCTAAGGTCATTAATGCAGGATTGCCTCTGAGGTATTCTTCGGAGCTGGAAACCATGGAGCCAATTCAACTGCTGGTCCATCTGCTGTGAAGATGAGTGATTTATGAACAGGTGTCTAGCTCATGGCAAGGGATACCACAATTTTTCATCATCTTTCTATCCATGCTAGTACCTTTTGTCTTTATATTTTTTATTTGCAGGGAGAACATTACTGTGTCTTTGGTTAGAACCGCACATTTGTGAGACTGCAGATGAAAGATTTAGGGGGAATGGGGAATTGTATGTTTTTTTCTTAAAAAGTAAAAAGTCTCTGATGTGTGGATTCTTGTTTCGAAGTTTTGTTTCTGTCTGTGCAGCAAACTGAACTACAGTGTAACCTCACTCCTCTGCCTTCCAAGAGGGTCTGATATGCACCAAGAGCTTTCTTCATAGCTTAATTTTACCTTAGAATTATAATAAGTAGCAACACTACAACACAGACTCAGCCAATTGCTACTTACTCTCTGAAGACAGCAAGGATGGAATATGAGAGAACAAATGACAAATTTGACATTTAGAATGCTTTTTCCAAATCAGATCACTTGTTTGCCCTTTGCCAGCTTGGACTGTTCTGACTGTCACAGGAAAGCTGAAGAGATAAGCAAATCCTTCATATCTAACTAAAAAAAAATAAAAAAAATGTACTGATAGCAGGTCTATCAGATAGTACCATATTTTATTATTAAATTAGAAGCAACTCAATTTGAATCAATTCCATATTGTTACTTCCTTCATGCTGTATATGACATTTAGCTTCAAAAGAAAGAAAATGAAAAGAACCAGTATTGCATATTTAAGGGGCTAAAAATTTGCAAAGTGATGATTTTTAAGGCTTATTGTAAAAATGCCATATAATAATATAAATATAGAATTGTTAATAAGAAATGCATTCTCGGAGTCTTGTTTTTCACCTCATTAAAACTTTATCAAAGTTTCAGGAGACAACATGAAAACAGTTTGCATAAGCAAGTATATAACAAATATATAACAAAATGTAAGCAAATAAAAACAAATATCATACTGATACCCATGGTACAGGGAGATTTCATGTTGGGGAGAGTAACTTAGAAAGGAATTGTAAATCATTCATCCTGCCTATTTGCTGGGAATTGGAGATAGTGCTATCCTGAGGTTGCTTTCAGCTTTATATGTTTTTGATTCTAGAGAAATACATGATTAAACAGAAAGAGCTCCCAGTTCAACACTAATACGTTCTTCAAATCACTTAATAGGGAAACACCTTACTACAATATAAATTAATGTTACAATATTGTAATAGAGTTCCAATATAAACAATTAAAAGACTATATTGAAAGGGTTTGAAAAAGCAGCATGGATACTATCACAGCACTGTAAAACGTGCTCTAAACAATGAAGAGCAATCAAAATATGCATGTCTAAACCTTATGCATTCATGGGTTTGGTGATTGTGCCACTTCACACTATCTGCTTTTGCCACCTACATACCCAGCCCTGCTGAGATCTTGAAAAATAGGTTTCTGCAACCATGCAATGAACCAGACCAGAGCTCTGGTCTCCCAAACACATATTCCTTTTTCCAGAAAAAAGCAGAATCCAAAACAACCAGGTGAGGAGTGAGGGGACCTCACGTAACTGACATCGTTTCCAAAAGTACAGCCCCACCTCTAAGATGGTCAAAATTACGTTTAATCTTCTGATTGAGGAAGACCACAGTTTTAAGAAAAAGAAACAATGGGGGCTGAGTTTAATGTCTGAGGAAAAGAACAGCCTGGATCCATTTTAAGTGGTAGGACATATATTGTCATGCTGGCATATAGTGCCATGACATATAGTGTCGTTAATTAAATTGTGAGAAGCTGTTGAGGGAGGGGATTTTCCCACTCTGCTCTGCATGGGAATGGCCTCACCTTGAGTATTGCCTCCAGTTCTAGGCACCACAATATAAGAAAAATATTAAGCTATTAGAGAGCATCCAAAGGAGGACCCCAAGGATGGTGAAGGGTCTACAGGGAAAGACTTATGAGGAGCAGCTGAGAACACTTGGTCTCTTCAGCCTAGAGAAGGGGAGACTGAGGGAAGTCCTCACTGCATCCTTCAACACCCATGAGGGAAAGAGGAGGGTCGGGTGTCAATCTCTTCAGTCCCATGACCAGTGACAAAACTCAAGGAAAAGGCATAGAAGCTGAGTCAGGGCAGGTTTAGGTTAGACATCAGAAAAAGGTTTTTCTACCCAGCATGGGGTTAAGCACTGAAACAGGTTCTCCAGGGAAGTGGTCTCAGTACCAAGCTTGTCCGAGTTCAAGAACCATTTAGAAACTGTTCTCAGTCACACATGGTGTGACTCTTGGGGTATCCTGTGCAGGGCAAGGATTTGGACTCAATCCTCATGGGTCTTTTCATATTCAGCATATTCTATGGTTCTATGAATACACACCAGCACCTGTGGAATCTCTTAGATTTGAAGAAACAGATTTGGAAAACAAAGAAAAGAGATGAGGGCAAGTTGCTGCTATTAGAGACAATTTTGTATATGATCCACCACATTACCTGTCACACAGACATCACAGCCTAGAGCCTCCTTACGGGGCAGAGTGGAAGGGCAACACTGATCTCCTCTCTGGTGATCAGCAATAACACTTGAGGAAATGAAATGAAACTGCATGAGGAGAAGTTCAGACTGGACATTAGCTCTTTACTGATGTGGTGGTTGGTCACTGGAACAGGGTCCTCAGGGAAGTGCTCAGAGCCACAAGCCTGTCAGAGTTCAAGGAGTGTCTGGATAAAACTCTTAGCGATATGGCTTAATGTTAGGTGGTCTTGTGAAAGCAGGGAATTTATCCTCATGGATTCCTTTCCACTTGGTATATTCTGTGATTCTAGGATTCATACATTTCAAAGACAAAAATATGTGAATGAAAATGGGAGGTTGAAAGCTCAGAAGGTACCCAGAACAGCAGAATAACTTTTTAAGAGACAAGAGTTTGAAAGCAGCTGCAAATACCTCCTCATAACTATTTTTCAAAGAGAATATTCTGCCAAATTGTATTATTCAGCTTTCTACCCAAATACTTCCCCTACCAAGTATTACATACAAGACAATAGCAACTGTGGAAACTGGTCAATAACTTGAGTATGGGATCCCTCAGGCACCTAGGTCTGAAGATGCTCTCTGAGGGCTGTGTACAGGACTCCCTAGAGAAGAGCATTTTATTCTATCATCCCACTCTTATGACATTACACAAAGGAAAAGCAATCTTGGATTGTTACTGGAACTGTTGAGCTTTGCTGTCTTCTCAGCCAGCACTAACTCCTGCTCAAGTGAGTTGCAACTTTTCCATTTCTTTTGTTCACGGTGGGATAAATTACTTAGAGAATTACTTTGTAGATTGCAAATCTGTACATTTTAGGACAAAGGAGGTAAAATGGAAGAGAAAAGGAAATAGCTTTGTCGTTGTCCCTCTGACATAATTTTATATATTAATTCCTTCTTTACTTCTCTCCCCACTTCTTTAAAACACGTGGTAAGGGGCCATTATCAAGCAAGAAAAAACAGTTAAATGGTATATTTGGTACACCATTCTAGCACAATGCTGTCCAATAACATATTTTCTAAATTGCAGCATCATAAATGGAACTCTGCAGCAATTTCATTTGTTTTTTTTTCCCAAGAATCTCTTCTACAAGAAATAAAACCTTAGAAACATTACCTGTAATTGCTATTTAAGAATTTCCAATCGGCACCATACTCTTAGCTGAGTCAATTAGTTGTGTGGAGCAAAACTTCAGTGGATGTCAATGTAAATACATTGACTTCACTGGAGTTGAAACAGTGATAAGTAGTTGAAGATCTGTCTTGTAAATCTACAGAATTTCAAATGATTATTTTTATGAACTCTGTCGTGAAGCTTATCTGCATTTATTTTTCCAGAGAGATTCTGCATCTACTGCTAATTTCTCATATATCTTATATGTAAGTTCCTTCTTGGATATGGTGATTAAGTGTTTGTCAAAAGGTAAGTCAGTGAAGACAGGTTTCAAGGCTCAATAGGTGCAGTTCTGTAAAATAAACATATTAATAAAAATATTTCAGTCATTGAAACTGTGTGGATATTCAGGAAAGCAAAGGTATATGTTAACTCTGTGATAGTTTATTTTTTTCTCAAGTTTTGGACAAATCTTACTCACCTTCATCAAATTTCTTATTCACATTCATTTATTTTTCATTCTCCATAATCCAGTCCAGCTCTCAGTGCCATCATAACACATAGGATTATGAAAGCATTAACAGGGTAGTCTGGAAAAAAAATGGCAACAGATTAAGTCTGCTGTTTTTCAGAGGTGTTTTTCATGGATCTGCTGTTTTTCATGGATCAGTACAGACTCTACCCTTGTAGAGTCAGACCATATAGTGGTGCCATTGTTTATAGCAGCAATGTCAATAGCACCAGAGGCTGATCTCCAGTGTACTGAACCACCACCCTTCAGTGCTCTTTTCAGTCACTGTTTTTTTACCTTTTCATCTCTATTTTTCCTTTTGAAACTTTGAGCCACTAATAGTTGTTCTCTCAGTAAAGATATTTTTGTGCATGTCTTTTCTTCTCCGGTGGGAGGGTCTAGCTCTCATACTGTCTTACACCTTAGCAACACCTATTTCAGTCTCTCTGGACCATGGAGCACAGGTAGTTCAACCTTTGGGCTTAGGGTCAGTGGACACTGTCCTTCAACCCATTCATGATGAACACCAAAATGCAGACTCAAGTATATCTTTTGCTTTGTTGGACTGAAGACTATGTCCTTTTGACTGTTCTGAGAAACATTCCTATTAATGAAGCGGCATGTGTAGAAATAACTCCTCCCTCTTTGGCTTTTGAAGATCCACAGTTGTGAAACCTGGCTACAGGCAGGGCCCTTCTTCAAAGCTGACCACATTATTATTACCTGCAGGGTGTGATATTTGTGACATTTCCTACTTTTGAGCTCAGGCCACCCTTTGCTTGACTCACTGACCTCCAAGAGTCACATCGGGGGCTGGGCAGGCACAAGCATTTTTTGGGATCCTAGTAGGCAGCAACACCCAACAGCACTGAGTACAGTAACCCACCATCCCTTCCTTGAGAGTCTAACCCTGACCTGTATAACCTAATTAGTTAAATGGGCATGTTAGTAATCATCTGGGTATGGAACAGTCTCGTTTTTGGCATGCAAATTGTAGGAAATGTATATATGTATGTTTTGACATATGCATTTTATGGCATCTGTGCCTGCAGCTTTAATGATTTGGTCCAGCTTTAGCTGTGCTACATTGCAGTCGTAAGAAAGAAATATCTCAGGAAATAGCAGGAGGTTTCCAATTCAAACTAAATTACAATTATAAGCCTGACATGATCTTTATGTAGCTTGGGCTGCTTTATTAAGTACCCACTTAAACTTACACCAGATTAATAATGTATTTCCTCAGCTTGAGATTCTCCACAGTGAAGAAAAAATGTATTATAAAAGTCTTTGTTTTAATTTACTCTAAAAATTTTCATAAACTGCTGGAATCTCACAAGTATTATCCCAACTAAATTGCTGTGGCTTCCACTACTAATAATACACTGGAAATTCTTTTAAATATAGTTTTAATTTAGGGTCTCAGTTCACCACTATGCAATTTTAATTCATTGGGACTAAAGAAGGACTAAATTCCATACTATTGCTGAGAAGAGATGTGTGACCAACTTCTTCTATTTTTATTAGGACTCATTCATGGAAAGTGAATAAACACTACCACTGGAATCACAGAGATGGGAAGGGCTGCCATAGTCTGATGTGCTGGGCAATGAAAACAAGACCTTCCAGAGCTGCTAGCTGTGGACCGAATTTTATGGCAGAAACTATATTTGTCTCTGTTAACATGGCAAAATATTTTGGGGTAAGACTTCAGTGAAAATGTGAAAATAGTTGTGACAAAAGGTCTGAAAATTTCAAGTAGAATGATGCAATGACTAGGTTTATTGAAAATATTAGTGTCTTTTCATCACAGTCTTTTTTACATCTATTTGTACAGGATAAATGTAGAATAATTAATTACAAATAATACCAAATTTAAAACAAAAAAATGAAGTTATTTAAAATATTTTTATTGATTTTATTTGATATGGTTTTCTTTTGGATTTCTTAATTCAATGTTTTTAGATTTCTGAATCTTTCACCCTGCTTTGGGATTGTAGACTGTTTTAGAATCCCTCAAGTTTTCTGTGTGATTTTTCTTTTCCTGTTGCTCCTGTGGAGTATGAACATGTCACGTCTTTTATTACTGTCTGTTTTCCATTTAATATGAGTTTAGTGGATGGCCAGCTGATTTCTATTCAATTAAAGTCTTTCTTCATTAGGAGTTCTTTTTAGAGAAGGACTTTTTACACTCAGATATATAAACTGAATTAAGCCAAAATTTCTTTTATAATGCACCTGGAGGAGAAAAAACTAAGTGAAAGGTAAGGCAAGGAGAACATTAAATCCAATATCAAAGAGTACAAAGTCAAGAAATAAAGGAAAACATAACTTACTGCTGTAAGCAGGTAACCTATTTTTTGGAAATAATATAGAAAAAGAAAGTGAGTTATCAGTGGATCATTGTATAGAGATACAGGTGTATTAAATGTTCAAGGCACCAATGAGACCTCAAATTAATGCTGAGTGCAAACATCATTGTTGGCAGTCAGGAAGGATGAGTTGTAACTTGAACAGTTCGAGGAAGAGCTATAAGAATGATCAAAATAGAGATGACACTGAAATACCTTTTTTAATTTAGTAAAATAAAAAATATTTATAGGCTAGAGCTTGATTTATCAAAGAAGTGAGCACTATATAACAAAGAGAACTCTTTCAGCTAAAAGACATAAGAACAAATGTACCTGTACTCTCTATGAATAAATTTAATCTGACCTTCTGAAACTACTGAAACTTTGAACCATCAAAGCACCAAAGGGCTGTAGCAATGTCTCTCTGTGATGGTCTGAATTGGAACTCACTATTAGGAGTGTGTAATTTTGTCACTTGAAAATGAACTTTGATCCAGGATTTTTTTTGTGTGTGTCTCTTTCCAGTCTCAATCCTTTTGTTCTACCACATAGCAGTCTTTGCTTTGGCCCATTACTTTATTGCAGTGACAACACATATAAATTTTCTACTTCCATTGGCCACATATGTGGGTGTGGGAGTGTTTGTATTTTCTTCTTGAAATCACATAACCTCTTTATGTGTCTTCATCTTAGTGCTGGACAGCTCCAGTGGAAAATATATTGTTTTCTTTTTTTGCTTTTTTTTTGGCCATGCAGAGTTCAGGAATGAAGTGAACTCTGCTCCTCTCTGTCTGCGGTGTCCAGTGAATTCTACAGAATGTCCCCTGTCAGTGCTGACTGTGCAGCAACAGAGGATTTCCATGCTTTTTTCCCGAGAAATTCAGCCCCCTTCAGCCTTCTTCTTGTAACTTGCCTTATAAGACCTTTGGGAGAAAGAGAAAAGTAGAATGGAGAGTGTCCAGTCTCATTTGGCTAATAATAATACAAGACATCAAATAGATGCTGGATGCTGGTGTGCTCAGCTTGTACATGTTAATTTTGGGTAGATTTCAAAACATTTAATGATGCCTTTTTTCCATAAAAGACCTATTCTGTAACATTTAGTGAGGTGAATTTTAAAGAAAGTTTGTTTCTGAATCTTATCAGTCCGGGGGAAAAGGAGAACAAAACAGGATGATATAGTATACTCTATAGACTAAAGTACTACTTGGCACATGTGTATATTCTAGCTAATCTTTGGACACATATATATGTTCTAGCTCATTTTTTTAAAATTTCACTATTTTAAAAGCTGAACTAATGATTTTTAGCTTGAGTACCCTATGCAATGTTCTGCTATGCTAAGCAAGCAGAATCCACTGGTCCATGAAGTAAAACAAAGGAAACAAGTGAGAATACAAATGTATAAATATATTTTAAAATGCAGCCCATGTAAGGGAAGAGTTCCTTCTTGTTTGCCGTTAGTGACACAAACAATGTAAGGAGGTCTGGAGGCTGCCTCCAGTAATCAGGCATTCAGTGGCAGCTGATAAGATAACTCTTGGTGAGAAACAAATTAATACCATGTCATGCACATATATTTGGTAATTATTACAACAGGATTTGATTGCAAGAAGTAAATACTGATTTTGCTTCCTCTGTTTCATGACAGCAGTATCCAAAACTGAATAATACACACTTCCATAGCATTGTGGCAAGGTAATTACAAACTGGTTACTCATCTCATTTGACCACATGAAGTGTCATTAAATACTACTGAAAAGGTAACATTTCCTACTGACATCTCAGTGGTTTTAATTCTTAATATAATAAACTTCTGAAAGCTCAGTCTATGTTAACTAAATAGCTTTACATTTTCCAGCTGTAACTGGCTTTGAGAAGAATTGCTACCTCCATATTAACAAATATGCTAAAAAAGGCTATACACGTAGTGAAATTCTGTGTTACTCATACTTTGATGTTTTATAATGGGAAATACCATGAAACATGTAGTCTAAGGCAGCCCTATTAATTTTTTCGTTATATATCAAACATAATCACATAAGAAAATATTTCAGACTGGAAGGGAATTGAGGTGGTCTCCACCTCACCCATCACTCAAAGCAGGTTGTTCAGGGTTTTATCCAGTCTGGTCTTGAAAACTATTAGGAGTGGAGGAAGTACAGCCTCGCTGGACAGACTGTTCCCCAGCCTAACCATCTTCACACGGGAGGTTTTTCTTTCCTTAATTTCCACGTAGTTTCATTTGTGAAACCTTAGATAACTTAGATGAATACCAGTGCATAAAATTGCAAAATGTTTATGGTTGAAGGGCTCTGAAAATATTTCTGTGTGGTTCAATAAATTATGCTATATAGACCTGAATCAAACAATCTAAAGTATTTCCGTGTTTTATGAAAATGTTTGTTTTCTAAAATTTTGAACACCTTTGACAAAAGTGTGTACATTTCTGTGGCAGAATCAACTGCTTTTGAGCCAACTCCCTTGGACAGGGCATTTCAGAAAAATATCAGAAAAATCCTTTGTGACAAAACACTTTGTGTCTTCAGATCCACTCACTGGGTTGGAAAATTTAAATAGATGTAAAATATAGTGTGCCAGTAAATTGGATTAGTGGACTCTCATTTTATCCAATCTGAATTTTTTTTTGTATGATACAACTCTCATTTTGAAATATTTCTAAGTTTTTTAACTATTTTTCTGTGTTATTAGGTTGCCTTTTAAGCTGAAGTAGTACAGAAACAAAACGCCACCTTCAAACAAAACAAAGAAAATAATCCTTCACCCTGAAATGAGCTTAATTTTAAGAAATATAATAATTTATTGATTGTTCCATTTTTGAGGAGATATAATCAATGGATGTCATCTTGCAGAAAGCGTACGAGACTTTTTTTGTGTACGATGTATTTAGTTGAAATCCATTGAAAACCATCTCAGGAAGACAGTATTTCAAGTATTGTGCAGCATATAATCATTATTTTAAAAAGGATTCATCATACTGTTTGGATGAAAAATTCACACCTAACAGACAGTATTTAATGAGTAAATCAATAATGCTCATTTCAGGGAAAAATTAGGTATGGAATATAGCTAGGGAAGATAATAAAACAAGATCAAATACTAAACCTCAGAACTGATGACCCATTAGGGATAATGCGAATCACTGCAGTATCAAGCTGAAGTATATTAGGAAACTTACATCATAAAATTTGCTGTGTAAATGCAAATTCAATCTAATTTCTCATATGATTAAAACTCAGAGAGAAAGGAATTCTACTACAGTGTAAAATTACAGTACATCAGTGATATACACTGGCTAAGAATAAGCACAAAAGGTTAGTGCTTATTATTAATAAACTACTATATAAATATATCCTGTTGGTCAGGGAGAAATATATAGGTCTGTTCTCAAACACTATTCTGCTGTTTAAAGATATGCTTGGTTTGAATTAACTTAGTTTGTTGCAAACACCAGCTATTTTTTGGTAACTTTTTTTTTTCTCATCTGTGTTGCAGTAAATAACCCTTACAGAACTACAATTTGTGAAAGTGGAAAATGGAAGTTTAATTTCATATGGGATTCCTCCCAGACAGCCTACAGTGCTGAAACCCTGCCACCTCTCTGAACAACAACAACAACAAAAAAAAACGAACCAAAAAGTAGAGTAACAGCAGTGAAACTTGCTGGATCCTTTAATTAAATCCCTTTAAAACACTGGGTAAGAAAGGCAGTTTCACATGGGCAGAAAGCTGTTTTATTCTTCCAGTCATAAAGCAGACTTGCTCTCATAGGAGAACTATCCAAAACACAGTTTGACTGTGCAGAGCATGAGAGGACTGACTGCTGCACTTTCATGTTCACACTTCCTGTGCCTTATGTGTGATTTCTTAAATAGCTTCCAGTGAAACCTCATTTATTTTATATTGGTGTGCATGTATCTGCATGCTTCCTTTGTGCTATCACTTGAGGGTCAGCTGAGAGATACAGTTTGAAAAACCTCTGGGCAGTGAAAAATACCCAATCTGTACATGAGTAAGGAAGAGTTTGAATCTCTTCTGAATCCGTGGAAGTTCACACAGCTCTAGAAATACAGGAATATACTGGCAAATCTCACAGAGAACAAGATAAATGCTGCCAGCATTATTCTTAAAAATGTTGTATAACCCTCACTCTGTGTTTGATAGCATTACCTGCTGCTGCTGAACCACAAGGGTCCAACTGATTTATACCTGTGACTGTGTTACCTGAGCATAGCAAATATTTGTGAGGATCTCATTTTTTAGACCATTTGCATTTTACCTATCACTGCATTAATACGTAGGTGTCCCAGCTAAAATCATTGATCCACTTATGATTTTTCTATTTCCATTACTATTCCTGTGTTGTTGTCCATAAAGGTAAGATGCATGCTGGGATCTCATCCTTCTGCATACTTGAGTATTCAGGTGTTTGACTCTTCATGTTGGGTACTCCCAAACCCTTGATAGCAATAATGTTTTTGTCTCATTGCCCTGTGATTGGGTGCAAATCAGACCACAGCTATTGTTGAAGGCTATCTTAGGCTCAGGTTCCCTTTTCAGAGATGTGGGATAACATAACACTAAAAGGCAAAGGAGGGAGGGATGCTATCACATTAGGAAATTACGTGCAAGAAATGGTTGTGTTTTGTTTCTTAAAAACTCCTTGGGTTGGAAGGAAAGCCAATACGGTCCTAGCTTTCCATCTTGTTGCTGGAAATCAAATGTTGGGTGAGGATGTAAGTTTTCAAGGACTCAAGTCCTTATCAGTAGCATGACTTTCTTTTAGGGAAGGCAAAACTAAGTTACTCAGAGAATTGTGAATATGTGTGGTGGAGCTGGTACCTCACCCCAAGCCACATTTTGGGAGGATGAGAAAAGGATGGGTACCTCAAACTATTAGCTCATTTTAATTAAAACAGTAGCCCTTGAATGTTGCATGGGAATAATTGTTTTGCTTTCTGTTGTCTCTTTTTATGAAATACAAAACCTGTAACAGGATCAAAACAGAGTTTGCAAAATTCCAAGTGTAATTGAATGAGTTGGTGGGAAGCAAAATATAGAGGATAATACTGTTTACTCTTCTGTACATATTACAGCTGTATGCAACATTTACAAACAAATTTAATAACAAATATTTTTCTCTTGTACCTCAGAGATAAAATTTATTTATGTTCTCCCATCATCAGTTGTTGCTCCAAGCTAATCTAGTTATTGCAGTTTTGTGTAAAGTATTATATTTTCTATTTTGGCAAACCTCATGTGATTTTTCTGATATCCTTTACATTTAAATATTTGTTTATTTGAAGAAGCTTTGAATAAATTGTACTCTTGTTCAGCAGGATGTGACACTGTGCAGATAATTTGGATACGGGAAAGAAGAAATACAAATATAGCATTTGAGTGACAACACAAAATTCACACAATAAATAGCAAGCTTTCTTTATGTATAACATTACAGGGTTGTCCTGGTAATTTTTCTAGGTAGTAATTATTGTAATAATTGCTCACCTGCAGAAGTCAATGGGTGATAGACAACCCGTAGTTATGTTATACAACCATGACAGTGGAGCCTGAAAGGAATAATTACAATCCAAGCAATGGCATCTTAGGTATTATAGAAAACTGTAATCATGGTTACAGTAGTCTCTGTAGTCTCTATTTCTTCAGCAGGGTATTTTTCTAACTTGTGTAAGTGTATTCTCTGTAAAATATGAAGAAAAATCCACTTTTTAGCAAAATAGACTTTTAAACCTTTTAACCTGCAAGTTCCATTTATCCCGACTACTGTTAGGAAACTACCTTTTCATATCCATTATTCAAATTGCGATCTTTGTTTCTCATTTATTGGCATGACCAGTAGGAATTTAATTAATATTTTTCAAGCTTAGTCTTGCACTAATTCTTAGCAAATTACCAGTTAATTATTTAATTTTCTTCAGAATAATCACCTTTCTGTTTATCATGGTTTCCTTTTAGAAAGATATTCATAATGATCACTTTGTCAGTCTTCCCACATGTGCTGATTTAAAGGTAAACCAGCAGGAGAAATGAACCCAGCTCAAAAGGGATTACAAGTCAGAGTTACAATTTACTAAAAAGATTATAGTAAATACAGAGAAAAATTGGTTTTAACCCACAAAAACCAGATGCATAACCCAGGATCCTGGGGCATGAACAAAATGGTGTTCATTAACCCCTCTGTTGAGCACCATGTGGTCCCCCTGAGTACAAAGTAAAAGGAAAGAAAAAGCTGTTGGTGAAGATGACAGTCATAGTCTGGTCAAGAGTGGCAGTCACAGTCCTGTTGAGGTTCTGGTCCTCCTCTGGATCCGGTAAGTGGGGCCAGAAGTCCCAAAACCCAAAGATTATATATGCTTAGGTTCAGGTGGGAATGCCCAGTACCTCCCCCAGGGTGGGGAGTTTCACAACGGTTGATTTCACTGTTGGAGTCATGGGATATTTTTGGAATCTTTGATGATCCGAGTAGTTGCAACTGCCTCTTGTGTCAGTCCCTAATGGCCCATTAGCAGGCATGGCCCCTCAGGCTGGGTGTGAAGGTGCTGATAACTCCCAGAGGGGAGTTATCACAGCTGAGTCCTAGTGTGAAGACAGAAACATTCCCATGCCTCGCAGGGTTCTTTAACGCCCAGCTTGCAGCCTGAGGGATCAGGTGTGCCCTGGGCAGCTGCTGCAAATGATCCATTATTAATAGTTCATCAGAAATAACCCAGATGGTGTAGAATACACAGTCTTGGTTACACCTACACAGTGATAAACTGGTTCTGGCTGCTGTAACTCGGACACCACAGTAAAACATTGACCCTGTTCTGCTACAATAGATAGCGAATTTCAAACAAGCTTTACAGAAGGATTGGGAAGTTAAAGTTGGTTTGTTTGTTTTTTTTCCTGAGAGATTTTGAATGTCCTGTTTATTCTCTTTGGAACATGGGCAAGTTCATCTTCAGTAATAAAATAGTTTAATCTCAATTTTTTCTCACATCTCTAAAGACTGCTCTAATATAATTTTTGGTAGGTTTTTGATCAATAAAATGGCTTCCTACAGACACAAGGTTTGCATAATCATTCTCTGCTTCTATGCAAATCCCTTGTTAGTACTTTCAAATCTGTATCTTGTGTCATCAGTTCAGATGTCAAATGTCTTCCATGCTTGAGCTTAGCTTAGATTCAGTGACACTCTCTGTGACACAGAAAACTGAAGGACAAGAGGTTTTCACTACCATTTAGTGAATCATTTGGAGAAATCTGGAAACATTTTTCTCAAACCCAGGGTCCAGTTCAGATATCTCTCAGAGCCTCTGCTAATCTAATTGAGTCCTTATTCATCATACATGGTAACAAATCTCATTCATTACACATGATAAGAGGTAGAAGGTCAAACTTCTGAAGAACATTTTCACTTTCTTCTTTCTATTTTTGGTGCAACTTGTCCTCACTGATTAAAAATAGTATGAGTCCAATGAGGGTTGTGTTTGAGGTTTTTAATGTTTAAATTGATTTTCAGTTTCAACATCCTTTTTTTTTTTTTTTAAGACTGAAATTTCCATAAACCACAAGTAGAACATGAGAAAAGTATGTGTCATTCATGGCTATCAATGATTTAGGTGTCTGTATGTGGATTAATATAAATATGTACTTACAGTTAACTTTAATTTATAAAAAAGTGAAAGACTTTAAAATTCAATTCAAATGAAAAACTTACTAAGTGCTTTTCAATGTTATTTTTTCTTCCTCCACAGTTCATTACACCTTCTCTTTTTAAATTAACATCTTTCAGAGGCCTACTATGCTTAATCAACTCAGAATTTCTGGAAGATAATAACGGAGCTCTCATTAAAGGACAAGAATCTGCATAGTCATTTAAGAGTTGCAAGTGATCATTTACAATGAGGTAAGAGCACTCACAGTTTGTGATAAAAGTGTGGTTACCATTTAGCTATATTTAGGCTCAAAAGGGCTTAAAAGAATTTGGCATTTATGCAAGAAACTAATATAAGTAATTGTTATTTATCCATTGACTGACAAGATATGTTTGCTGCTCAATTTTAGATCCCCTTTTTTCTCAGCACTCATGGTTCTCTATGTCGAGGTAGGAGGTGAAGTCCTGCTGACAAGGTTCAGAAGTAGTGAGCAGCTAAATTTTCAAAAAAATGTTGATTCTAACATGTTTTTCTCCTTGAACTACCTCAGACTTATTTACCTAAAGCAGATCTGTTCATAATCACTAGTCAGTAGTGAAATCTGTTAATAGACATGAAATTGTTTTGTAAAATAAAGAACTGATGTATCAACAAGAGTTTGTGATTTCCTTGGTTCAGAGTAAAATATACACAAAAAGAAAAAAATAGTAAAATGCTTTCTAAGCTTGGAAAAGCTGTTAAAATTGTCCTGCTCATGGGAAAGGTTTTCATCTCTGTCAACTAATTTTTTTAGTCAAAATACTTCCATGACTAAAATTACTGAAAGTTGCTTTTTTCAGCACAAAATGCATATTTTTATTCATAAAGATGAAAGAAATGGCAAAATGACCATTTTGAAATATCTGCTCTGCCTTCCCCTTATGCTGTCTTTAGCCTGAAAATTGGAATATTAGTTTAGCAAGGTCAACACTATTATTAATTTTCTGCCTTGTATTTATCCCCATACTAGGCATAAAATGATGCACCATTTTAACTTTCCTGTATCAGGAAAATATGCATTTTTATTTGCACAGATAAAATCTCAATTATATAATCAGTATTCCACTGTTTGTTAAGAACAGTAGATTTCATATACTACTTCTCATCCTATAAGTGAGACACCAACCAGTGAACTAGTGGGATCAGTACTAAAGAAGAGTCAGAAAAGTTAGTTGAATGTTCCTCAAAGTCACATACACACAGAGACAACAGTTTTTAATAAATAAAAGAGTTAATGAGGATTTAGCGGCTACATGTAGAGTCTGTTGCTTTTTATGCTCAATGCTGCAAATAAAGAAGATGGTGAAGGGCCTTGAGGGGAAGCCATATGAGGAGCAGCTGAGGTCACTTGGCCTGTTAACCTGGAGAAGAGGAGACTGAGGGGAGATTTCATTGCAGTTCCAACTCCCTTTTGAGGGGAAGAGGAGGGGCAGGCACTGATCTCTGCTCTGTGGTGGTAAGAGATAGGACCTGAGAAAATGAAGTTGTGTCAATGGAGGTTCAGGTTGGACATCAGAAATAGGTTCTTCACCCAGGGGGTGATTGGGCACTGGAACAGGCTCCCCAGGGAAATGGTCACAGCACCAAACCTGACAGAGGTCAAGACATGTTTGAATGATACTCTCAGGCACACAGTGTGACTCCTGGGGATGGTCCTGTGCAGGGTCAGGAGTTGGACTCGATGATCCTTGTGGGTCCCTTCCAACTCAGTATATTCTGGGATTCTATGAAGTATTGAACTTTTGTACCACAAGTATGACAAAATAATAAAAGATCCCTCCATGCGAATTGTTACTTTTACTGACACACTCTGCTCATAGAGCATAAACTATGTTGTTGTCCACCACATTTCTAAACATGATTTGTCTGTGTCAAAGAAAGAAAGAAATAGCTGGAATGGAATTCCCAACACAAAAGATGTGTTCCATCTTTTGTCTGTTCTGGATAAAGTGATAATTTAATTTTCTATTGTTCATAAATCAGAATTTCTAATAAATATGGAGATAGTTTCCTTCTTTCCATTCCACTCAGATTTTTTAGCTTCTGTCACATAAGTAGAGTCAGCCAAATCTTCAATAAAGATTAATTTTCTGATAAAACTGTATATTTTTACTAACATTCTGAAACAATTTGTTATTCTTTGTGTAAAAACTTTGAGAAATAATGAACTCATTTACTATTGTTCATATTCTATCAGAGTCCTATTGTAATTGGGCATTAAATAATATGCTATTAAAATAATATTTTTTACAGAGTCATATGCCCACTGTGGAAAAGTTTCTTTTAATGGATAACATCTTCTTATCAGTGCTAAAAGAAGTTAAATAATCTGATTTTACTATTTTTCTGATTGCTTCCAGAAATTAATTTTGAAATGTGTCATAAGTAAATGGGATATTTATAGCTTGTTGCTGGGAGTATATCTCCCCAGGGTGAATATGTGTGAGAATGTGGGAGGAGAAGATGAGAAGATTAATATAAAGACTTCCCAATAATCTGAAAATGAATGAGTTCATGCACTCTTCATTTTCTTCCATTCTGTTCCAGTGGTAAGATAATTCAAAGCTACAAATGCAGGCATGTGGTTTAAAGCACATTGGATAATGTGAAATGGCAGAGGGGGGAGCTGTGATGCAGAGGCAGGTCAGGGCACTGGGATGGTGTGAAGAGGAGCAGTAGATGATGAAAGAGAGGTTCAGTTCAGTGCTTGGGTTCTTTTTCAAGTAGGGGAAGATCTGGAATGAAAGCATGGAAAAGAAACATACTCAAAAAATCTACTCTAAGTTCTGTACTTCCCTTGTTATTATTTCAGGTAATTATTTAAAAACAAAACAAAAAAACAAACAAACAAAAAACCAAAACAAACCCCAACAATTACCTGTCCTGTTTCATCAACTGCAAAGTGCTTCCATTCTCAATTCACTAAAGTTGGTAAGATGCTGCCATGATTTGATCGTGAAGATCTCTAACACATAATTCTGCATGCCATTTTTTATCAACATTACAATGCACTTCTTTGAATGCCCTTTTTTTTTTCCTATATCACACTGTAAATTTAATATCTCCCTGCTTTCTTGGTGGTATGCAAGTGAGAGATCCTTCAGAAATCATAACTGATTTCTAAATAACATTGTCAGTCTTTATCCTGATCCTTGATGAGAACAAATTATTTTTGTATTCATTTTTTCTTCCTATAAATTCACTCAGTCTGGTTATTAGACCACATACAGAAGTATGTTTAGTTATTGTATAATAATAATTTATAAAAAGCTTGGGGGTGTGTGTGTGGAGTGGTAATATCATGTACTTCTAAGTACAGTTAGAGTAGAAGGACAAATTATTGATCAGTGCATGCCAGTATTGTGAAGACAAAATTGTTCCTGGGAAGGGAAAGATCACCATGGAGTGCCATTGTCATGAGGTAGACATACAGAATTATTTAATTATTTATTTAAATCTCACAGGGATTTTTTTCTTTAATGAAGAACAAGATTATTCTAAGAATTAGGACTGGATCTCACAGATAGAGCTGTCTGATTCACAGATTATCTGTGTGCCAGTACTTGCACCGATACACAAATAAATAACAATTTATAATTTAACCACGTATTAATTCACAGATTTCTCTTCTCTTTAGGTACCCTTTGGTAATATAACATTGTTACTGTTATGAAAGGAAACCACTATTAATAAGAACTTAAGCCCCCAGAACCTGTTTTGCTGGATGTACTGAAGACATCTAGTAGGATTTTGAGAGACTGTAACTTAGAGGAACATTCAGCTACGGCTTATGGGTGCATAGAGCTCTGCCAGTTGCAAAGGCTGGGGATAGAAGAAGAAGAAAAAGATAAGGGATGGTGGCAGAACTGGACAGAATGGTAAAGCAACAACTCTCATGATTCTGGCTGTTTGAGTAAAAGTACACACACATGCATAATGGAACCTAATTTTGAAACTGTCGTATTACCTTTTACACAGGGATGTCCCAGTTCCATCTTCAAGAAATGCTCTGGCCTATATTTTTAACCCCTCAAGGTTCCAGAACTGGAGAAAGTCCTTGTCTGCCTTTGGCCTACTGGGGTTGTCACAGCCTGTGTGTACCCCAGGACTCCTGTGCACTGCTTACCATGTCCATGAGGACTACTCTTGCACTGAGTCCCTCCAGGTGCCTCACAGCACAGGCAGGTCAGCGTGAGCTCACTCACTGTTTTCTTTGGATTTGTTATATATGTAGAAGCAGAACATCTTTAACTTCCTAAATTAATCCTGATTAAAACTTCATGATAAAGAGATAAAATATTTATTAAGTGAGTTTTAAGGCCAGGCTGAACTGAAATAGGAGAAACAAAGTGTTCCAAGTACAAAAGCCCATGATTTGAATGTACACTTGAGAGTTTCTATTTAGCTTCCCTTTGGAGTAATTCCCAAAATTCCTGGGTGTAGTAACTAAGCGTGTGAGTTTGCAACAGCTCCCCTCCATTTGAGGCACGCACTCCATTCTAGATCACCTTGATTTTCCTAGTTTCTTCATAATGTTGCAATTTACAGAGGAGAAAATTTAGATATAATTGATCTGTCTGTCATGGCTTCCAGGTCCACTTCCTGGGGATGGATTAGGGAAGCTAAGCAGCAGGTGTATGCAGGCATTGCATCTGATTTTAAACCTGTCTTTCCTGCAGCCCATCCCATAAACCAGCTTTTACTGGGAGAGTCATCCTTTGCCTCTGCGTCACAGGCTGGCTGTCATAATGTGGTAGATGAGTGTCTTTCAGCAGCATTGTGCTGCAGAACGTTGGTGCCTAAGAGCTGTTTCAATGACGTACATAAGCCTAATCAAAGAGAAAATATTTTTTACTTTCTTCTTCAAGCTGATGTAATAGTTTTATTTATTTAGCAGAGGGAGTTTGCATTCAAACATCAGCTCAACATTCGACCATTCGTTTTTGTGGTGAAGGTAGCTGCTCAGGAAACTCACTTTTAGTAATCTCTCATCAATACATCTAGTTGATATAAATGACATTTCCTTTACTCTGGTGATTGCTTAAAGATGGAACAGGGAAAGGCAAAATGTGTCAGAGGGATTTTGTAAGGAGTCTTCATAATATGATGGAATGTCCTTTAATAACCAAGTGACTACAACTGAACTCCCTCTTTATGTCATTTACAATAACTTGCAACAGAATTAAAAAAAAAAACAACCCTCTGTTATTGTAATTAAAATATTAAATATGTATTTTAAATAAAAAAAAAATCATCTAGAATCAAAGCACCAGAGGCCAAATTTTTATACTAGTTACACAATAATTTTGGAATGCTGCAATGGGAAAAAGGACTTTATCTTTGAGTAATAGACAGAGAATAACTGATCAAATTTTTCATGACCTTAAAGTGAAAAATAAGACTAATAAGTTAAGTTTGTTCTTAGTCTCTTTTGAGTCAATTTTCAAAAAATTATTATCTAAGAAAGAAACCTCAAACACATAAAACTAGAATTAACATATTTACATCTTAAAAGTTAAGTCTACTCATATTATAAATAAAAACCAATGGATCAAGCTTGCCAGACTGCCATCAAAAGTCAATTTTCTTTAACTAACAGGTTTAGAAGCTAGGATCTAGATTAGTGAACTTGAGTACGTCTGCGTTAATCCACACTAACAGAAAATGTGCTTCTGTAGCTTCTATTAGCCCAATCAACAGATTCTTTAAGCAAATGCTTCATTTTAAGCATGGCTATTACTCTTATTGATTTTATTGGGACTTAGATATATAAATGATGCTTAGAATGTGTTTAATTAACTTGCAAATGTTCATATCTTTTTATCCTTGTCTTTGGTAAGGTTAACAAGTGTTGCCTCTAATTTTATCTGCTTGTTTTAATTTAGAATATTGATAGTTGTCTCTAGTCTAGCAAAACTATTCAGCATGATACATGAAAATCTGAAAGACGTAATATCCTCATTTTATTTTAAATTATTAGAAAATAGAAAATTTCTAGAAAGTTTCTTGACTTTATTTAAAAGAGACCATAGAAATAAGAAAATTGAGTTTACTCAAGAGTATTTTGTTTGCTAGAGATTTTGCTCGAAGTATTTATAAGATTAATTTATTTTTCAAAAGAGGCAAATGCAAATTTACGTATTCCAAAAAACTGGAAAACTTATGACATCATTAATAATTTGATATGTGATGATGATTGAATTTTTTCACACAAGCTTTCAGAGGCAAAGGATTCCATCAGCTTGATGATGATCACAGTGCTGGAGCACTTCTATGAAGGCAGGCTCAGAGAGTTATGGTGTTCAGTCTGGAGAAGAGAAGGTTCTGGGGCGGCCTTGCAGCACCTAAAGGGAGACTCAGGAAAGCTGGAGAGGGATTTTTTAAAGGGGAATGTTATAGGACAAAGAGGAATGGCTTTAAACTGAAAAAGAGCAGGTTTAGAGTAGAAGTCGGGAAGAAATTCTTTCCTGTGAGGGCGATGAGGCCCTGGCACAGGTTGTTGTCCAGGGAAGCTGTGGATGCCTCACTCCTGGAAGTGTTCAAGGCCAGGTTGGATGGGGCTTTGAGCAACGTGGTCTAGTGGAAGGTTGGAACTATGCAATCTTCAAGGTCCCTCCTCACTCAAACCATTCTATGACTCAATGATATGTCAATAATTTATCCTCTTCTTATAAGTGGCTCCCAAGTCTATTGAGTCCAGGTGACATGACAGCAATGCTGCCTGAGTGTCCCTGTTCACCTACCCATGACAAAGACAACCTGCATGACCTGCCCCTGTGAGCTGACTGCTATTCAAATTGTCTAGCTGTATAACACTAGTTTAATCAATGCCTTTCACCACAATCAGAATCTAGTCATATATTTAATTAAAAATAAAAGGTTTCACTAGTCTTTCCCTTAAATTTTTTTAGTATTTTTTAAATATTAGCGTGTTACTCCTTTTATTCTTGCTAACAAGAACTTAATCTCAGTTTAGTCCTCAAGTCTATAGGTTTACATACACATGTTAAAATGCTAGTTAAATGTGCCTTTAGTTCCACTGAAGACAGGATTATTTCAAAGGAAAGTGTGTTCCAACTCCTGTAATATGATATATATTGTCCTTCAAGGACTAATTCTCAAAAAAGGTCAGATGAATTCCTAGAATCTCATCACAGCATTTATGAATCAACTTTTAAAAGTCACTAAGAGGTTGAAGAATTTTGTACTAATGCATCCCACATGCTGGGAAAGGGACAAAAGTTATACAGTGTGTTAATTTGTTATGTAAAACAGAAATGACAGTGAAAATTGGAACTCTTTTTACATCAAGTAAAATACGGATCTTATTCAAAGAGACATTTCAGCTACCCACTGAGTACAGGGAGATATTTTACTGCATGAAATTTTGGTGCAATATGTTGATTTCTGAGTATCTTGCCACAAACCACTAATTAATATAAAATGAAAGAGTCTTTCAATCTGTAATAGATTAAAAAAAGCCCACTAAAATTACTAGTGAGTGGCATTTCAAAGATGATAATTTATTTTTGCCCCGAACAAGACACTTAAAACATTTTCAAGGACATCACGTCTTCAGCCTTTAAAATATCAACTAATTATCAAATCAATGATCATTTGGGGGAAAGTAATGAAGTATGGAAAATAACCACTTGAAATTATATAAGTCATTACTGCAAAGTATTTAAAACTGGTAAGTCATTAGCAAAGAGATTTAATATGTAGGTATTAAATGCCTAAAAATTTGATAAAAAAGGCAAATTGCATTTTAATTGTCATAATTTCCTTTAAATTAAGCAACTTGCCCTTTAAGCTCATTACACTTATCTATCACTTGTTTATTTTTCTAAGGAAATATTAATTCACTTATTCAAATTATTTTCAGCTTTTTAAAAATGTTCACACCACTCCATGTTCATATCAAATATTAGGAAGTACTTGAAATAGCAACCAGCAGAATGACTAGAAGTTCAAGACTGAAAATACTTGATTGTATGCTTAAATTTAAGCTCATGAGTAATCAGTTCTTTGGAGTTCAATAACTGCATAAATATTTCCAGGACTGGGAATTTGTTTATTGTATTTTAATGCTTTTATTTGTTTAATAAACCATGGATTTACTGTAACAATAGCTTCAAACCCTGCTACACATTTCAAAACAGCTTTCCTCTTGTTTCTTTTTGCAAATAATTTATTCATGTTTTCTCACAAATGCATAGATTTGGAGGTAGGGGAAACAATTTCTAGGGCTTTACTTTGTTATGTTCTTCTTTTTCTTTGACCTCTATGGAATTTGTCACCCATAGAGTCTCTAGGTAATGTGATCAGTGCTAACACCTTGGGGTTTTGCCTGAAGTCCAGTCTATCTGCTGTGCTTTTAAGAGTGAAAAAACTGAGCTTAGCAATTGCAAAAGAGACTCCTTCATGCTATCTTTATGCCACTTTATCAACAGGAAAAAAAAAAAAAGAAAAAGAAAACTTCTGTATATTTTCCAGTTTCTCTGCTTCCTATCCTGTAAGTAGACTGCTGTGGAGAAGCCTTTCCCTTCTTTTATGAATTACAGGAAATTAAAATTCATGTATGAGATCCATGCAACTCATGGACACAGGCAACTTTTATGGTCTTATGAATAGCAATAAGGGAGCTACTGCATCCAAGATCTAATCATGATTTGGGTAGATAAGTCATGAAGATTGCTTTTTCTCAGACTCCAATTGACTTCTACACCAGCTCTATGCCACTGAATATAATCCCTATGTTTTGTATGTAATAGTTATATGATAGATAAATTATATACCCTCTTATAAAAGAGTTTTATTCACATCCATAACGCCAAATTTCACCAGCTTTGATAGGAAATTTCGGAGTGCAGGTGATAAGGGAAAATCTAATTTAATTGTTTGGGCAAGAGAAGCAAGTAGGGGACTGGTAAAATTTGCTGTCATAACAGAATGTCTCTTCTCAAAATGAAATGGGAAAACAAAGTCTTCCTTTAATCCTGTTTGCCTCTTTGTCCAACATTGCTGGCTTTCCGCCTCTCAGGTTGGCAACCGACTTAACTCAGATGTTCTATTTTCCTCAGTTATCCACTAAACTATAAAGATCTCCTGCAATGTCACTTCATATCCTGACCTCCAGTTCAGACCCATGGAAGAGAGAGATTCTTAAAATATCTAAATTAAAATACATATTCTGCCTGTCTTACATGTGAGGAAAAGATTTTGTGTGATCTGTCTAGGTTCCTCCATAACCTGATCAACAATGGTATTTGAAGCTTCCCAAAGTCTCAGTGGCAAACACACCCCTTTATTCCATCAGAGATTGTCTAAGGATCCAGCTGGACAAGGAATGGGGTTATAATCACCTGTAGAGATCTATGGGGCTTGATTCAGAAATGTGTGTCACAAAACCTTCCACTGCCATCCTTGTGTTTCAGAGCTACTAATGAAAACTGTAAAGAAAACTTTCATGATACCTGAAATGAAAACACATCATGATTTCCTTGACATATTGAAAACAAATCAACCAGCATAAATTTTTCCCTTCCACCGTGTCAAAAAGTTTCATCACAAGAGAAAATCTCTAGATTCACTCAGTAAATTACATTGTTGTATGTTCACTGGTTGTGTAATTAAAAAAAAATCAATTTGCATTGTATTTTTTTAATTAGGTAGTAAGAGATGCATTAAAACTCTAGTTCCAAATTTAAATAACACAATGAAAACATCTACTATAAAAAAGCAGTTCCTCTCTTTGCCTTATCTAAAGTTTGCTATTCGTATTTTAGTTATGTTGAGTAGTTCTACTAGCGGTAAGTAAAAATTTTGGATAAACTGCTCATCAAGGCCTACTGAAACTCCTTTAATCTGAACTTTTCTGGTTCTCAAACACAAAATTACTCCCCTAGTCAACCTCAAATTACTTACATCTTTCATTTCCTTTGGTAAAGTTCTTCAGCATTAGCCAAGTAGATGCATCATGGGTGGATAGAAAAAATCCATCAACATATTATTCTATTCTATTCTATTCTATTCTATTCTATTCTATTCTATTCTATTCTATTCTATTCTATTCTGTTCTACAGATGCTTTTTTTATCCAGTTTGCCCTTTGGCTTTGTGGCTGGACGATTTCCTGAAAAGTAAATTTTTAGAAAACATGAAAACCATCTTACCTGCTCAACTTTCTAACTGCTAAAACTTGTAAGATTATGAAATAGCTCAGCAGAGCTTTATTCCTCTCAGCTCCTTCTGTAAGTGTTCTCATTTTTTCAAAACTTTTGGGTGCAGATTTTGGTTTCTGATGAAATTTTGCCTTCTATGCTGTGGTGGGGTTTACAACCAAAATATAGGCAAATACTCATTTGGTTTCATTGTGTAACTGCAAGGAGAGATTTGTGGTGCTCCCACACTGAGGAATGCTTTCAATATTTCCCATGACACCACAGCAAAATCAATTGCACAGTGGGAGCTTGATATTCCTTCGTGTCCAGCCCAGTCTTTTGAAAAACACTTACCCATGAGATATCTTGTAGACAGCTCCTACAAAGCACTGTTTTCCTCACATGATTTTTCTCCCACTCTGATACAAATTATTGATATGCATCTGAATTTCTTGTACATTGCTTCAAAAGTGAGTCACACTGAAACTGTCCTCTTGTACACCAAAGCCAAATCAGTTGGGTAACAGTTAAATGAAATCATATTTGAAAAAAAACCCAAATCTCAGCTGTTCTATAAACTACTGACTCATATACCTTCTACTTGTTTGTATGACATTAGAAAAAAATCATAAATTGTGTGTTAAACTTGCAAAACATTTTCCTTTTCAAGCCCTGCCTTACAAGTCAGCTCTAGAAGTGGCTGTTTAAGACAGTAGTGATTGAGCAGTTGGTTTAAACATAATCCTCCGAGCAGGAAAACAAAGTAGTGGCCCTCTGGAGATCCCAAGGGATGTCAGAGCAGATGCTGCAGGGATCAATGACACTTTCATTACTCTCTTCATGCTTAATCAATGAAGCATATACTGTGACAACTATAGTTCTCGAGCACAGCACAAACCTTGAGAAAACAGGAGTATAATGCTCTAAGGTGTTCCTGTTCTGTGCACCCAAAAGTGATCTGCTGAGTCAAAGAAAATCTTGTCTTATTACTTAGCAAATTTCCTCCTAAACAAACATGTGCTTCAGCAGATTTCTTTACTTCAGTACTCTGGGAAGATCAAAACAAGCTCAACTGTTTGGAGAACACACTCTAATAAACTTGTGGAGTGTTTCCGAGTTATAAAAATTGTATACTCTAATAAAAGTTTTGGGAGGAATAGTTTTTCATCTGCCTGGGGCTGAGCTTTGGTATGTTTTGTTGTTGTCATTGTTGTTCTCTCCCTCTCCCCAACATTTTAAGATTTATAAAGTACCAATTCTAAAAAAAAACCCCAAAAAGTAGAAACATTATTTTTAGGGATGAGAGACTCAGCCAGACTCCAGTAATTCTCTAAAGTCACTTCTGTTGAACAGGTTTAAGATGAGTCAAGGATAATTTTAACATAATGTTATTACTATTGTTTTGCCTATTAGGAAAAAGTGATTAATAAATAGATTTTAAAAATGGCTGTACCTGAAGCTATAGATGCTTAAAAGGCCACATGAGGTTGATTTCTTTTATTATTTAGCAAACTGACAACTGCATAAAAAATCAGGAATGTGTAGCAGTATTTTACACCTTGTTATACCATAATAAGAAATGGATCACTGACAGTTAAGTCCAGTTTAATTCATATTGTATATATAATTGAGAAACCATAATTGAAATGCACTGTGTAAATATCAAATACTACTTATACTGCAAAGTATATTTGATTAACTTGCTAATTAAAGCAGAATTTTTCTTATGACAGAACCTTTTGACATCTGATCTCTGGAAAAAAAAAAAGAGTTCTGGTTTCTTCTTCAAGATGTTTTCCTGATAATATTGCATTCTGCTCTCAGACTCATTATGGCTGATGATGGCTTGTGAGGACATGTCTAGGACCAAAGAGCTCTTGCTGATTTTTAAATTCTAGATTCTGGCCCTGAGGAAATCTCATTTTGATTTATGAAATGAATGAATCTCGTATAAAAGTTACTGCAGGACAATTATTATATATCTCTATCAAGTCTAATTTACCTTATTCCTGTTCTGTTTTCTTAGGTTTAACTTAGAATTACCTAGTATAACTTAAAGTCAAGCCATCTCCCATATCTTGAACTGAACCACTGTGTACCTCAAGGTACACAGTTCTTAGTTGGAAAATTGTGACAGACAATAAAGTTTGGATTTTATCTAAAGTTATGATAGTTTTACCAGCCTTAACTGAGTGATCAAATAACCTCATAAACTTGCACATGGTCACTATCCAATATCTTTCCTTCTTTTTGCTCTTAACAGATAATTGATTCTGCATGAGCAGATCAGTGTAACAAGATAACCTCTACTTCCTATGGACACAGAAGTCTGAGGCTTATATATTGCTTGCCATATCAAAAGCATAATTCCCTCAAAAAAAGGAGATACTGTATCTTAAACTACAGCAATTCTAGTCATGGCTGCTGAAAACCAGTTTTCATGGTGACCATGAAAACTTCACAAGATGCTCTTTCGTGTATTGTGGATAAAAGAAAAATCCCTCCATCAACAGGGTCTGTTTTTATTGAAAAGGTATAACTAAAAGAGAAATTAAACCATTTTTAAGACTCAAATCCTAGATGCTTTACATACTCATCAGAGAAATGAATGTGACTGACATAAACTGCAGAATACTAGAAAATGTCATCCACAGAAAGACAATAATACACATAAAAATTATATTTCCTCTGTTTTGCAATGAAAAAGACTATGGATCCGTTATGTGAGACTGAGAAAAAAATAAGATCCTAAACCTAAAAGAGCCTGGGGAAATTCTTCTCTTAACTGAGAGTTTGAATAACCTTTCTGAATGCTCACTGTAGTTTTTACCAAGCTGAATAAGAAATAATCCCAACTGAGTACCACTTTTAGCTGCAAGCAAAGCAAAACAAAACAAATCTGTATAAAAAGTGTAAATACTAAGAGCTTCCTACAAAGAACCATGTTCAAGCAGGAAAAGATTTTTCTCTGCAGACTCTCATCTGAGCTTCTTTCCCTCAAGACTGGTCACACTGACAAGGAACTAAAGGAATTTCAGTTATCAATAGCCTACTGCAATTGCAGCACATTAATTAGGATCTGCTCTCAATCCCCTAGTCCTGCTGTGAGTTCAATGTCTCAAACACAGTGCATGATGGTATTTCTTTCACAATTGGCATCATATTATCTAGTAGAATATCAGCATCAGTGGAATTTCTGATTTGTTCTCCAAATGCTATTAATGAACAAACTATAACTCTGTTGCCTTTTCCTTTGTCTTCTCAAGGAGTTAAAGGGCAGAAATATGAATTCTGATAAAGTTCAACAACATTTAACGCACCAACCTGAAGTGGAATAACATACTTACAGCTATTTTTCTATATTTATCTCATATATTTGTTTAAATGACGACCAGCATTCCTGTAGCAATGTTACTCAAAAATGTTTCCATGGTGAATGCAGGAAAAACATCCTATCAGAAATACTTACTTGTATAGAAACTACTTGATATAGAAACCAAGAAAAATGGTGAAAAAATAGTTGCTGGATGCCACATGCTGGGGATTATAGTCATGACTTAGAATGTTTCAATATGCAATTAAAGTGAAAGATATTTCATATGACAATGTGTGAGGCTCAAAATCCTGTCAAAGAGGAAGCACACCAATATCTAAATTCTGGAATTTATTTATTATAACTTATATTTTTAAAGTCTGATCACTATTACTCTCAATCTAATTGTAGCAGAAAAAGAAATAATGTAGTTAACATAGTAAGACACACACTTGTTATATTTTAATCCTTTTCCCAGGTCATCTTACCAAAGGTCATCTTGCCTTTGCTCTTTCAACCCCCAAGGCCAGTGCACTTATTGTAAGTGGAGATTTTCATATCAATACCAACATCTAGGATGAGCCTTGGGAACACACTCAGGTTCCTTGAGGGTCTGTATCACTCTAGGGCAGCCATCTCCCCTTCAAGTGCATCTCCAGTTGATCCCTGGGTCTTCCTATCCATAAAAATGCAGAAAAATCAGTGTGACTGACTCCCACATGCTGCAGGGATTACAGCAACTTCTGTGTCTCTGCCCTAGTCCCTCACCGTATTCATACTGAGAAGAATGGAGCCAACTTGAGAATTTTAGTTTTAGAGTTTCTTTTTCTTTTTTTCCTCAGAAACCACAGTGTCATCCTTACTTAAAAACACATCAAATCAGAAGTATGTGCCAGCCTTCCTAAGCTCATTAGAGCTTTTATGGAAGTGGTAGACACGCTTAAAGAAATTGTGATTAAATGGCTAAGTTAACCCATGTACTTTGTTTTGTACTTTGAATTGTAGTATTGATATTTTATTTAAAAGAAAATCCTCCTAAGTATTGTATCTTTGCCTGTGAAATAGTGATTTCATTGCTCTGTGCATTAGTAGCTTCATATTTAAATCTGTGAAATTCCTTAGAACAGTCCTGTATTACACATAAATTGTTAATTCTGACTTTATGTTAAAGCCACAAGAAAAAACAAAGGATATTACCATTAATCATTTGAGCTCCAGCCACGGAAACAGAAAATACATAGTTGGAAAAAATAATAATTTCTCCTTTTTATGCTAGATTGTACATATTTTGCTTAGGGCTGTGTTGTGTGGTTTTAAGCATGCTGAAATCAGCAAAAGGAAAAGATTCTAATAATGTTACACACGTGATTATAGAAATCTGCTGCCTTCTAACCTGCAGACTTTGAAAATTAATGAACCATATTAAAAATATGCTGCAGCATTTCAATAATGCAAAATAAGACAATAGTACAAGAAGAATTGAGTTTTTCAAGCAAACTTTTTTCTCAGAGGCAGAAATTAAGTAAATAGCATTGTTTCCCTATATGTAAAAATGCACTATAGGTGTTTTGTAGAGGACTTTAATATTATAATTTATTGCAGTATAGCTTTCTGGAAATTGTAGTTTACTGTTTAGCTTACAATTAATGTAAAGTGTTAAAGGTAACATACTGCTTCAGTTTTGAATACACTATCTTCCATCTAGACTGTATTTTCTGTAATTCCACCACTATGACCTGCAAAGATCAATCTTGTGTGTGCTTTAAAGGAAGTACCTCGCTGTAGTGTCCAGTAAAAGGAATGTCACAAAAGCACCAAAGTATTTCAATTTTTTATTCTAGTTTGTGCAAATTAGAGAGTAGGTGGCAAGTCACAAAAGGCTGGGCCGGCTCTCTGATCATCAAAACTTCACACTATTTATACAGGTTAAAAAACAAAGGCATCAACATTCACTGAGTAAAAATTACATAACTTTTTTATTAATCAGTATTAAATGCCTTATTTGCTAGTTACATCTCCCAAGTCTCATGTTAATTGGTCCACATGCACATTTCTTACCTCCCTTTGAGTCTGGGGTCTATTTTGAGGTCCATGAGTTGGTGGTCATCATCTCCCACTGCCAGAATAAGCCTCCCCTAGCGACTGCTCAGCTCTGCTGACTTCATTCTTGGTGGCTATTGTCCAGACAGACCACTCATCTTGGGATTGTCTTCCCTTTTTCATAAAACAAAAGATTACCAAAACATACATTGTTCACAATGCAATTACTTAATCATACCTGTCTGGCTGTAACTACTACTAAATAACAAGTAAAAATAAATTACCAAAGTGTGATACAATCTTGAGAGGCTTGATATCATGAATGCTTTTTGTTTTTCCTTTAACCTAATCTAAGGACCTAATCAGGGGTATCCTGCAGAAGAAATACTCTATTACAAGGTATAAATATTGTAAAATACATTTTAGAAGCACCTTACAGATACTTAGACTATTTGAGTGGACAACAGCAGAGAAGGGTGAAAATCACAATATATTAGTCAAAATATTGTCCAAAACCATTAGGAGTATTGGAGAAATAATATGGGACAGAATTGTGAGGGAAGCAGGTTCTCACAATTTTATATACAGCGGGAATTTTCTCAATTATTAAAGCATTGCATGTATCTTCTTCTTCTAACAGATACTTTAGGCTAGACATAACAGTGTAAAAATTTAAGAAGCGAATTTTATATTATAAAACTATAAATCTTCCTCACAGGAGACTGAAATTGTTTCAGATTGTTTTTCTTGTGTGTTCTGCTTAGAGACATGCTGTACATAATATGAAACATGACCAATGGCTTGATATACTCGTTAAGAATGTCACATAGCCATTCTGGGAAACTGCTGTTACCCTGGAGACCAAAAGTAGAATTTATCTGGACAATTTCAACCTCTTGTGAAGCTTATGAATCAGAACTTGAGCAGCCCCCACTCAAAAATATAGTAAAATGAGTATGAAAAGTTGAAAAAAACAATAATTGGTTTAAAAATCTCAATTTAAAGTTCAGGCTCATCAGTGAGGGAAAAGTTTATCTCATAGCAATGGTTATTTGAGCTAACCATCACCTAGATAGACTCACTTTATAGTCAAAACAGTAAAACTTCAGAGCATTGTTTTGCTAGACCTGGTTTGATGATATCTTTAGGATGAGTTGTGCCCTAGATTTCATATGAGGGACTCCTTACACTTAATGCACTCTGTAAGTAAGCAAAAGGTCCAAGCTCCCATTATAATCACTGGACATGCAACCAGTTCAGTTGATGGAGTCTGTGGCACCTAATGAGCCATTGGGACTCTGAGGCAGACAACTGTGTCTGGTCTGCTGACCGCCACTCCAGGTACTGTTTACTGAATTGCATATCCAGCACTCCTTCAGACCCTTACATGCCAGAACCCAAGTGAGTGGTTCTCAGTATGTTGAATAAATTAATAGCAATGACTATGAAAAGCACATTGTTATTAATTAACTATATGAAGGCTGGTTTACATTTCTGTGTAGATGGGAGTAGTTCATATATATAAGCTGCACTGCAGATACTGAATCAAACGAGTTTCATCCCTGGTGGGCATGTAAATTTTATGCAACTGTCTACTGTATGGTTTGCTAGTATGCTGGAAACATGTCTAGAGCCATTTCATCTTCATCTTTATGCTCTCTGTATTTTTGGTTCATAACTTTGCATTCTAAACAATTTGTTTTATTATCAGGCCTTCTCTGGTGCCTGTGCAAAATGAACTAGTGAATAAAAACTACCTTAAGACATAGCTTCATGTAATATTGAGAAAAAAGTATAAGCATTCAAAACACTTCGGTTCCTGCAATGTCAAGAAGAATTGTCTTCTCCCTGAATTGTGAATTAATGGGCTATACTTTCTATACAGGCCATTGACTTTTTCTGCAACTCCTTCTCTATCTCATTTCTTTACAGTATATCTTAGTGGAAGATGAAGATGTTGTAAGAAGGCTTGAAAAGAAAGTTTGTTTTATGCAAGCAAAGATGGGTTTTCAGCCATCTTATGTACAAACTGCCTGCAAGTAGTCGAAGTCTCTATTTTGTTGCCAAAATCAGCCACTGGACAAATAAATGTCAAATTAAGGTCGAGTCACCCCATTGTCATTCTAAAGTTCTTTAAAGAAACATATATACAGGTAAAAATGCATTATATTAGGCATAATTTTTAAAAAAGTTATTTTTTTTTTAATGAACCCACATCTGCATAGTGGACTTCAAGAAAGGAACTAATGTCGTTGCTTTCTGAATAAGATTCAATAGCAATACTGGTTCTGGGACAGAGTTCATTTTCTTCCTGGCAGCTCTATGGTTCTATGCTTCCAAGTTGTAACCAAAACTGTGTTGATAACACATAGATTTTTAGTGCTTACACAGCCCCAAGGCCTATTCTGCTGCTCATGCTGCCATCCAGTGAGTAATCTGGGTTTGCACCAGACGATGGGAGAGGACACTGCCAGGACATGTGAGCTCACCTGACCAAAGGAATGTCCCAGGACTTCATGCACAGTAATAGAAACTGTTTAATCTATGACAACAATGGTTGTAATTTTTCAAGTCTGTCTTTTCAACTAATTGCAAAGTATTCAGCAGGATTTCATTTTGCAATTTCATCAATTTCCATGTGGTGCACATGGTCAATTTGAGCTGCATTTGAGCTGAACAAAATTTATAGCTGTTAAGATTTCTTAAAAGAACAATTTCCTGTATATTGTATAGTTTGCAAGAGAGTTTGTACGGTTATATTATTTGATGCCTTGATACTGTAAATGTATTATATCAAATGCCTTGTAGTCATACAGTAAAAGAGAATTTCTTCAAAATTAGAAGCCAATAGACAAATGTCGTCATTTAATAGACTTGTAGAACTGAGTTTCTAGTGAAAACTGGCTATACTTATGTTGATCATTACGTGCTTCTAAGGGTCTCTAACTTGGGTGTTTTCTCAAGATCATAGGACTTGGTGTGTGTACTGAATTCCACTCCTGAAGGAGTGATCAAGATCTCAATTGGGCCACCATTGTTCCTTAGTTAGTCTGAAAAGGAGATGAGAGTGATAATCTCTGCACATGTTCTTCTTGGTCAAGGATTGCAGTTACCTTGACAGTTTGTGCCACCAACTGCATCTGCAATTAAAAGAGCAGGAAGAAGGCAACAGGTTTTGCAGGATATCAATTTATTTCCTTCTGTAGTTCTTCTCTAACACTGTCAACATCCAACACATCAACAATGGATTAGAAACATTCATTACATTTGCATTGGTTAGCTCTTCAGCATTGTTTCCATATAAAATGAAATTATTTTCTACATGTCTGGTTTCAAGTAGAGGACAATTATTGTTATAAGCCCAAAAGATTCTGAAGCATTTATTCTCTTCTGAATCACAATTCTTCCTCTTATTTGCCTATACATATGTTCAGAATAGGCCAAATACACAGTTTGATGCCTATACAAAGTGCAGCTGTCAACAGAAACTGTTTATAAAGTCAGATCAGACTAAATTAAGAAACCCCAGCAGCTTCTATTTTGTGAACTAATAAGTACTGAATTCTTATAACAAAATAAGCAAATTTTCAGAAATTGAAAATCTTCAGGAAAAAGGAAAAGGGATGGTAGCTAACAATAAATTCTAAACATTCTTGAAAGTCTGACTCTTCCACAGTAATTGTAAAAATCTGGCCTTGCTTATTTAAAATTTGAGGATCCTTCACCATTCCGTCAATGATAAAATTTTGTTGCTAAAAGGAATGAAAAAAACACCATGTAATTTGCTAGTAGCTTGCAATCAAGGGAATTGGGATCTGTAATGTGCATACCCCAGACAATCCTTTACAGAAGATAATTCTTAATTATCATCACCTGTTTACAATTTCAGTTAACAATGTGCTTTGACTAAGGATGCTGTCTCTTATAGAGTACTCATACCTCCTTCTGAAATTAAAAATAACTGCCATAAACGCTGTGATATTTGGGCTAGACTTGCATTGCTTGAAAATAGCCAGTGAAGCTGGTTTCTCAAGGTTTTCCATGTATGGGGAGAAATCATACATCCACAAAACAATTGTAATCTGTCTTTTTTTACTACCTCACAGTGGCAGGTGATATGTATCTCAGTCTTAGCTGAAGCTCTTTGGTCCTGCTTGAGTAAATATTACTGAGTTATGGTCTTCACTGTAATGCTGTGCCAGATTTTTCACTGATCAGAATCTCCTTTATATAAAGTTTCAGTAATTTATGAAACATATGTATAGCTAAGTTATTCTTGAAGGTGTAAATCTAGCTTTACAAAATCTACCTCTAAAGGTGGGAGTCCATATTAGTAATCTCCACTTTAAACACTGGTGAGCTGAGACATGAAATTTCATTTGTTGGTTCAGTTTGAAAGTAATATTGTTGAAATGTAATTTGGTCTTTAAAACTGCTTTTTTTTTCTCTCTCTCACTTCTTTCTATAAGAAGAAAATTTATTCTAGAGGTCTGAGCTCTGATCTTGCAACAATAATATTAAACAGCTTTGCCATTGCCATGTGATAGCACTGGATGAAGCACATAAAGGCAACTTGGCCGTAAGTGAAAAAGAAGGGTTATGAGACTTCAAACATTGCTATTACTTTAAAAGGATAATATTTATGGATAAAATGTTTGACAGGAAGACTGTCTTTCTGTATATATTCAAGCACAAGTGTGATTTTCTTTAAGAGATACATTGATGTAGCATAAAATGAAAAAAATAAAGTAACTATTTAAATACAATACAACTAGAGATTCAGCATAATCTAAGGAAAGTCTTTAGGCTATCTCAGATTCATCTAATGCTGCAAAGGCCTGAAAGGTGCAGTTTGGTTAATGTTCATATTAAGTTGAAAATGAAATGCATTTAAAAAGAGAGTTGCAATGCAGGCTGAATGAAAGATCCCAGGAACTGTGGACTTCTGCTGTCTTTGCACAAAGATAGTCTTCTAAAACCAAGAGCTCTGCTCAGCCAGAGTTAAGATAAAAAGAAAAGAATCCTTAAAATAAGGCCAGCAGAGATGATGCAAATACAGACTGTCAATGTGGTGAGTATTTTTTTTAAGTCATTGCAAATCCTTCAATGTGGATTCTGTTTCTAACCTATCAGTAGTTTTGTGAAGTCTGTTAAAAACAGAACTATGTGCCAGAATTTTGGCGTTTATATAAAGGTTTACTGGGCGGTGAATGGAAACCACTAGCAGGAGGAATCCCTGGCTTGATATATCTGTATTTCAAAAACCCAAAATATATCTTAAAAGAGCAAGAAAGAACTGGCTGAGTGAAAGCAATTCATCTGGTATATAATTCACCTTGATGCCATGTTTGAGGCACTAAAAATTTGTGAGAATAGAACTTATGTTACTGAATGGTATGGATAACATACATCTATTGAGATCAAACAGAGGATAGAAAAATATACTGATCAAGGATTCAACAGCTTGTGTAGCAACTTTACTTTTCTCTTATTCATCATGTTTTATCACAGCAGAATGCTGTCTTTCATTATCTTTTCTGCCTTTCCAGTTTTTCTTGACATAAACATCACTTAACACTGTAAAATGTCCTGTTCACATTCCACTAGAATATTTCCTTAGTTAATGTTTTCATTTGTTTTGGGAAGAGAGAGATAGGAAAGGAGAACAGGAGGGAGATATCAATTTTTAATTATTTGATTATGACTGTTTAGTCATTTTTTGTAATTAAAATCTTTTGGAGCATTTGAGGTTTACACAGTAATTTAAGCTCATCCAGCACTGTGCAGCCAGGTATTTTGCCTTTATTTCAAGGGGCATGACTGGAAGTCAGGAGTAACAGGTGTCTTAAAACAGCAAGACCCTTTCTCAAAAGCCCTTTTATGTCCTCCTTTGAAACAGCATACAGTGTAATGTTACTAATGAAACCCAATTTAAATTGTCAGAGAAATGAATGTAAAAACCCCTTTGTGCTAGTGGAAATAAACTTTATCCTGACTAAAAACTTATGATATTTCATCTTCCTTTGCTGTGCAAACAATATAGGCTAGTCTGGTGTTGTTTGCTGGATGTTGATTCTATATGTATTGCTTGCAAAAGGACATAAAAAGCTAAGGAAAAACATGATAGACTGCAAAAAATTATATTTGAAACAGAACAAGAAAATATGTATTGACTTATACACATTATAAAGCCTTATGAATTATGAGTTATAGAAATAGCCTAGTTGCTAATAAAAATTATAACTAATTTAATATTTTTTAACATAGTAGCTGATAGGCATCTATGAGATATAAAGGCCTTGTTGACCTTCAGGAGGTTCACATGGGCCCACACCTGAAGCCCATCCAAGTTCCCTCTGGATGTCATCCCTTCCCTCCAGCAAGTTGACTGATCCACACAACTTGGTGTCATTGGCAAATCTACTGAAGGTGCACTCAATCCCACTGTCTATGTCACTGACAAAGATGTTAAAAAGTGCTGGTCTCAACACTGATTCCTGAAGAATGTCTCCGCCAGTGATATCATTGATCTCCACGATTACAATAGACATGAGCCAGTGAAATGAACACCAATGAGGAGACACGTTCTAATATAATCTCCATCATGACCTATTGCAGTCAATGCACCCAGACAATGACATCTTTATCATTACCTTTATTTTTATCAGAGTTATACATGCTTATATGGAAAATATTAGCTCATCACAGACCACAATCAGCTAATACAGTATTTTGTGATTCATAAGTGTTTTCAAAAGGCTTTTTGTTTAAGACATTATGGAGAGAACATTAAAAGTATATATCCAAAGCTGTTAAATCATACGTTAAAGAAATTTTCCTACTCATTAAAACTTTTCATGGGCAATCACTGCTTTTCTCTTATAAGTCACAAGAAAAATAGATGATTTTACAGAGAGATTTTTAAACAACATTCTTTAAATTGACATATGCATTATTGCATTTTCTATGCTACAGTATAAAAAACAAGAACTGATGTTACTTAACTGACCATTCTCCTTGACGTTAAACCACAGTTTTTTATGTAGAAAGGCTTCTGTATATTTCAGTATTGGCATTATTATGCAAAGACTAATTCTTAGTTAAAGGCATACCAGCTTTTAGTAGTTTTTATTGCTTATGTTATTCTGTATTATGACGTTGTGGTCTGCAGGCTAATAATTTAGCTGTGTAAAAAAAAACTAGCTCATCTTCAGATCAATATTTATTTATATCAGATGTACTCACCATCTTGTCTTGACCCAAAAGCAGAACTTTTATTCAAAACAATTATGTAAGAGTTTTATCCCAGAAAAGTATTCCTAAATGGTAAAACAATCTCTTTTAGTAATACATTTGTAATACAAAGCAGCTTGAAGTTTCTGATTGCAAAAGTTTTGAAAAGTTAATAAATCCTCTTTAAATTGTCTTCAACCCTATCGATCTCAACAAAATTTTTCCATTAAAGGGATTTCTTCACAAAAACGTATTAGAAACTGCATTCTCATGATTTCTGCTTATCTCTTTGAAGAGTATTGTGTTTATTATTTGAAAATAATACTATCTATACTAGAGTTGTTTACCTCTGAAAGAGGGTTTATGGTATCACACAGGTAAAGAAACCTGGATATGTGTTTGGAGTTAATCCTAATTATATTGCTGATGCTACCCATGAATGAAAATAGATTTTCAGTAGGTGTATATGGTGGATTGCTCACCAAAGCAAATAGATTTAATTGACTCAAATATCCATGACACATTCACAGCATTTTTAGTTTTAAATGGAGTCAACAAATGAAGCTTGAAAAATATAAGATCCTAATTTTCAAATCTGTTTTATGTAAAGTTAAACATATTTTTTCCCAACATACCTCCATATTTTTCATTTCACTTATCCTTCAGGAGCAAGCATTAAATCTTATTTTTGCTTGAGCCTACAGAACTGTGTGGAGTTGTTCCCCTTCTCATTCAACACATATACAGAGTTCTACTCTACTGCAGCCTTACCTTTCCTTCTCACAGTTATCTGCATATGTTTATCATACAATTTATTCCTCAATCTTGTGCATGTTAAACCAAAATATTATTCTATTTGCCAGGGAGGGATGCAAAATACTGACTTCATTTAAGCCAGATGTTTCAAACCAGAAGATCCTTACATATATGGGCCTTTGCTAAGCTGGAGAAGGTTGCCAGATAGGCATTAAAGGTAGTTGGCTTTAAAACCCTAAAATTCTCTCATTAACTGAGGATTGTATAGGATAGATAAAGTCTTCAGTCTTTAATCAGGTTTTTCTATGAGAAAATGGATGGGTTGGCAAATCTGGAAGAAATAAAAAGATTTCTTCTCTGTGAAAATTATTTTTTTCATATTTGACTAAGAAATATAACAGAAAATTACTCAAAATGGAGCTAGGAAAGACTTCTAACTAGCAATTAGTTGTAGCAGCTTTTATTTAAGGGCACATTCATTCTAAATACAGGGTGCTTTATGGTAAATAAACTTTTTTGTATCGGTTTAATTTCCTTTCTGCATTGAAAGCTATGACCTTGGATCATAGTTAATAGTTTTTTTCACTTGGAGCTTCCAAAGGCACTAACAATTTTGCTTCATTTCTCACCAGCTGCACTTTTGTTCACACAGTTTCCCACATATGCATGGGCAGTCACATTCTTTATTCTAAACATGACAGTTTGTCCTTTTACACTTTGATGTTTATTTTGACAAGAGCAAAGTAACAAGCAATCCCCATTAAAAAAAAACCAAAAAACTCTCTTACAAGAGCAAATTTAAAAACATTACCAGCCCCCTACATTCACACTTACAAGAAAACTTGAGTCACTGGTTTGGGGAGCACTCCCCCTTTGTTTGCATTTCCAAACTGACAGTTAAAACACTGTTTTAAGGGGAATGATTTTTAGGATCTACTCTTGAGGAGCACTTACAATAATTCCACCTGCTCTTGAGTTTTCAAATATGTATTTTCAAACTTAAAATTAGAGTATCTTTTATGAAGTAATACCTTTGACAGTGAATTATATTTCAAATTCATTAAAAAAAAGGAAATAAAAAGAAACAGCATCAGCTTTTCTCCAAGTATGGTTTTGCTTGGTGCGTTTGCAACCACTTTGGTCCATACTCACAGAAATATGCAGGCAATATCATTGGAAATATAAGTAATTTTTCACAGTCATTTCTTGTAGCTCTGTAGCACTGGAATAAACTTAATGTTTCCTGAGAGGTAAGACAATAGGCCATCTCCTGGACTTCACTTTCTTTCTTGAGAGGTGAAAGTTCTCTCCTGAGCCTTCTTTTCTCTAAACAAGTCCAGTGTTCTCAGCTGCTCCTTATGTTTCAGACTCTTCAACAGCTCAGATGTCCTTTGGACATGCTCCAGAACCTCAATGTCCTTGGTGTAGCCCAAAACTGAACCCAGGATTTGAGGTGCGGCCTCACCAGTGTTGAGTATCACTGCTCTAATCCTGCTGGCCACACTTGCTGATAGTGTTCCCAACAGCTCTGTTGTCTGGTGTTTTAACTATGCTTTCTATGTCTTATCCTGAATGAACACTCCACTGTGAAGACAGGGAGGGGAAAAAAATACACTATCTCTTCCTCTGACAGATCTTTTTGTGCAAAACACGCCCCTGTAGGCTTGATTTTGCAGTGAGTACTGCAGGTGGAGTCGTTCTAATGTTGTGAACTCACTGAGCCTAGCAGTGAGGTATGCAGCCCTTCACTGAGGGGATTCTTAATAAAGCCTTTGTGTACCTATGAAGGAAGATATCTACCTCATTTTTCTGCATGTGTGAGTGCATATAACAAAAGTACAGTGAAACATGAAAGCCAGGTAGTTATTGTAATCAATTAATGCTGCTGTTAAATGTCCTTTGCCCTCCTGTTTTGCTCTTCTTGTTTATTATTAAGGTATGAAAATGAACTCTGGATTACACTTGTTCAGAGTCTGAGACATATAGCTGACTTCTAGAGAACAAGCATTTATAGTATTACACTGATCATCATGATGTGAGGTTTGCTGTTTGGGTGGATGAAGATTTTCTGATTAAAACAAGAAAGTATGTAATGTAGAAGAAAGTATTTTCTTCACATTGAAGAGTATTATGATTAATAGAATTAGAGTATATAATGTTTAATGTTATTTTGTATCATCTTTGTAAATAGAGCTTGGAACGTGATGGTTATAAAAAACATTTTTAGTGACCTTTCAGAGTGCAGCCCAGTACTACAGTAGAGTTGTACCCAAGAAGACAACTGATGATGGAAGACAAAAGTAGGTTCTGTAACCCAGTTTTATGAAGAAAACATGAAGCTGGAAGTGGTGTTATAGACCATAATGATATAAATTGCAAGGTGCTACTGACCTTGAAGGGATTGACATGATAAAGCAAATTGCTGGAGGAATCATAGAGAAATTTAGTCAGGTCCACAAGAATGGCCATTTAAATATGAATAAGGCATGTATTTCTAAACTGGCTGTTTACCTGAGTATTTTTAGTTAATATTCTTTACGATCTTCTTCCTACATGCTTTGAGGAAAGCTCTTTTGGAAGTGATCAGGTAAATGGCTACTATAACCCTCAAAGAAGTCTAAATAGTATAGTCTAAATGCATACATATATACACATATGTAGTATATTTTACCTTTTTCTAGTAACTTGTCAATTATTGCCCACCTATTACACTCCCTTTTCTGAGTTGGCTCCAGCTAATCAGATGCTGATTGGGGCTTCTAGAATACACTTGCTGATGATTATGTGTTATTTTAACAGGAGAATGACAATAATTTCCTGTAATGCCACTTGTTAAGGTAATTATGCTGTAATTGCCTTATCAAGGTGTCATAGAGAGGAGAAACTCTGAGATTTTACAGCTGCTGTCATGCTTTGATAAAGTGTTATCTTGAAAATATTTTATCAGTCATGAAGCTAAATTTCTACCAGTTGTTTTAAATTGGAAAAATCTGTCTCAGGTGGGGCATATGACCTCTGCATCTGATGTTTCTCAGTCTGATAACTGGGGAGGATAGATTATCTCTGTGTTAAAGCATAAACCTAACAACAGATTTGCATAAATAGTGACTAAAAACAGGTTCATGAAAGTGTCTTTCTGATTTTCAAAGGTGAGAAGCTGCTTGAAATGAAAACATAGACCTCAACTGTAAACTTGGATTTAGAGTATAGTTACAGTTGTTTGGATATTGCCTCTGATGAGAGACAATAGAGAAATAGATAATGTGACTGGTCAAAAGTAGGAATATGATAGGTCACATAAAAATGGTTTTTTTATTAAAGACTTATAAATTGTCTTAATAAGAGCACTCACTTCAGACTTACTGAGATCCCGTTGCCAAGACCTGCTTAACGGGAACAAAACCTTGACCTCTGTTAACCTGGGTTCAGAAACACAGAATAACAAGGGGGAATGTAGGGTATATCAAGTGTCTGGAATCAGGGCAAAACCAAATTGAAATGCACCATTTGCAATGCCTAGCTTTGTAAGAATATCCAAAGTGACTTTTTTTTCACACTTAGTTTAGTCATACAACCATGAACTAGGAAAAGTAAGCAATGCCATGAAATACACACATTGAGCAATTGATAGCTCACTGCCAACTATTCATTCCATTGCATGTACTCATGACAATACAACTCAGAGAGAAGTAGCCACTGCTTCAGCTTGTGATGACTGTCTTTTAAATTATTAGTAGTAATGATAAGGACAAAAATAGCAGACAATTAAGCTCATACAACCTAATTCATTATTTAAACTTGCATTTGACGTCAGCAAGAGTTAAGTGTAGTGCACCTTACTGGTTCTAATTCAAATGTATATTTTAAGAATGGCAAATAAATATGCATATATTTTATGCATTTGCATCTGTTTCATACCTTCAAGCAGCTGATGTAATGTACCATGGTAATGATTACATAAGCAATGCACAGATAGGTACACTTGCTTGATTAATGTCAGATCTTGCACTGAAGCACTTCCTCAATCAAAAAAATTGAGAAACTACATTTGGAGGAGGAAACATTTTTCTCATATTCTTCCCAACATATCTTTCCTTCTCTTTAAACTACTTAGAGATGTGTTGCTAACTGTGTAATTTTCTGGGTGAAGGTAGCATGCAAAATATCAACTTCAATTTGTTGGATTATAGAGTGAAAAATCCAGTAAAAGACCTATCACTGAGAGTTTAGAACCAAATTTAGCAATCCATTTGTCAGCTGGAGGAGGAGAAGAGATACATTTCTAGCAGTGTTGCTGGGACATTTTAAGTGACCTATTAATGAAAACTAATACTCCGTCAAATTTACAGGGACAAATTCTCAAACCGGTGAAATTTCTCTATCTACTTGAAACAGGTTAACTTCTCAACATTAAATCTAATTATTACCAAAACCTCAGAGATTGTCTGAGAACAGAAGTTACAGCATTTGTGACTAAAATAATAGGAATGAATGAAAGCAGGGAAAGGAAAGAATAAGATTCAGCATGCATAGGGATTTTTAGAAAGGATCTTTGGGGAAGATAGTCTGAGGCACAAAAGGTGAATTTGCATCTCTAATATGTGATACTAAAGGCAGAAAACCAATCTATATATTCTAAAACCTTCTGAAGCATAAATGTGAAAGGAAAGCTTATGGTTTTACCAAAAATTTTTAAGTATATGAAAGAAAGAACTTATTTTACAAAAAGTAGAAGAAAAAACTCTCGATTAAAGTAAATACATGGAAAGGAAAAAAATCCACCCCAACCAAAACCATCATGTAGGACTAAGATGAAAATAGACAATATGAAAAAGGGATTTGTAGGTAACAAAAAAAGTTTTCTGTTGAAAATTAAAAGGAAACATGGAAAGTTTGAAATAAAAGGCAATCTGGATAAATTGACAAAACTATTCATAATCAGTAAAAAAAAAATAAATCTCAAAACTCTGAGAAGGTGAGAGCAGAAAAATTACTTGTGAAGGATTTAAAAGTCAATTTCTTAATCTTGGTCTTTTCAAAAAATACTACCCCATCAACAAGAGGGAAATTTTGGCTTATGATCTAGATATCTGTCCTTTGAAAAAAAAAGACACCAAGTTCTGTTCTCAGCTATTCTGTGTGCAAGAAAATAAAGGTAGATGTAGGAAAACTAACTATTGGTTCCATTCTAGTCAGGACTTCTGAGACTTCATGCTGAGAATTCAGCCTGGTGTTATAAATGTTATTTTAAGAAGATTGAAGCCAAATCAGCAGTAGCTGACAAAACATCAGAGAGAACACTGAGGCTGTTAAACACATTTTATGACAAAGGTTAAAGGAATTTTTGAAATCTTTTAGCAAAAAAGTGGGGATGATTTTGGTGTTTTTCCAGTACACAAAAATAGGATACTATGTATCTATTGTGTCACTGGACAAAAAAGTTAGAATTTATGAACCTAACATCCATTTAAAAAATGTTTAGGTTAAATTCTGGCAAACAAATTTTCTAACTATAAAAACACTAAAGAACTGGAACAGGTTATTGAGGGCTGTCATGGAACATCAGCAGCAAATTTCTAAAAATAGTTAGACAATCTTCTGCCTGTGATAGTCTGAGAACACTTGATCCTGTCTTAATATGGAAGGATAAATCAGATAATCTCTTGACTTTTATTCTATATTTATTCTATAATGCTGATGACAAATAGTTACCAATTATTTTTAGTGGGATCACAAAAATTGCGGAAGGAACTGCTACTCACATAGCACTTTTTCCTGTATAGCACCATGAAAACTTCATCCATCTGCAGTCATCCATGGTTCAGTGACAAAACCAGTGTCTCTCCAGATGGTACTCAGTGCAGCCGAGAAGGGGAGATCTTAGATGAGGTTTCTCATCACACAATTGCTTCACAAAAGTCTCACCCAAGGTTGCACTGTAGCAGAGTTGGATGGGACCAGAAGCAGCTGTGCCCCTAGGAGGGCCAGGAGAGGCTGTGGAGCCTCTGCACCTCACCCTGGCATTGCCATATCTCTTTGCATCCCTCTTTCCAGGAGCTGTTATATTGGTCATCAAATGACTTTTCTCTAAGCCATAAAAATGACATGAAAGAGGGGGGAGAAGAGACCTTGGTTAGTAACGAAAGAGCAAGAACTTATAAAGTGAAAAGCAACAACCACACAATTGCTGGAAATCATAATCCATGAAAAGATAGAAAATGGGAGACAGAGTACAGTCAGAGGGAGCATGGTGAGGCAGAGCTGCTGGAGGCAGGATGTGATCAGAGTACAGCAACTTTCTCTCGGGACAGATGGATGCTGCCATGTCCAGCCAGGCTGGCCTTGAGAGCAATTGCCTTCCCACCTCAAATGCCTGGTTAGTTAAACAAATGTTTAAGCAAATGAGGACATAGATCAGGGAGGAAGGACATACTAGAACTGCTGTGCAATTTGCATTTTGTTCCTTTATTTACATAATTTTAGTTTGTTTTAGTCATTAGTTACCAGTTTCTTGATTTAGTGAAGAGGTTCTCCTGTGTATGTCTAATTGACAGCCTGTGTTTTAGTGAAAAATTTAAGGATGAAATGAGTTACCCATTGACACACATGCTGACATTTAGATTAACAGAAATGCATTTCCAAGGAAGCACATTCCTTTAATTCCCACTGATGGCTTCATGGACAGAGATACTGCATTGCTTCTATATTTCTGTTAAATGACATAAGCAGTTATTTTATATCATGATGTTGATTTATTCTGCTTTCTTGCTTTTGAATATTTGATGTCCCTGTTATATGTCAAAAAGAAATTTTATGATACGGCTTTTTTTATATTCACTTTGCATTTACTTTGATGCTTTGAAGCTTCACAAATATATTTCAAGTGTCAAAGATTTTCAGATAGTGAAAAGAGAAAGCTAGATATTTCACGGCCAGAGGATAGAAGACCAACGGAATAGTCAGGTTCCAATAATCAGAATACCCTGGCAAAAATATGCCTTGGAGATATGTACTGGTTTTTACTAGAATGATACTAAAAATACACAGCATCCCAATGAAGACAACTAACAAACACTGACAAGGCTTGGCCTTGTCTGAAGGAAAAACATGTAGTGATTCATTTCTGCAGGAAATCCTTCTCTGTGCTTTAACAGTATTTGAACACTAACAAGACTGAACAATCTCCTGCTTGTGTGGAGAACTGCTCAGTAAAAAAAATAGTTTTGATTTTTCTTTCTTGCAAAAATGTGAGTGGTTTAAAATCTGAAATATGTTTTAAGAAAACCAGTCTTTTCATGGACTTTACATGGTTTTGAAAGGGGCAGAAGAAGAATGTTGAGAAGGAACATTTGTGGGTTTGGGTTTGCTAGTAGAAGAAGTGTAATTTTTCACATAGTCAATTTTTTATCTAACTTGCCTAAGGATGGAGTGACCCACCATCATTTATTTTCTCTCCAGACTATTAAAAAGTACAATAGTTTCAAAATCATGATTGCAAGCTATGCACATCTGTTAAATTAACTAAACAAAACACAAACTGAGCAGGGTTGAAAGTGTCTATAACAACAGTGTCTTGCCTGAGGCTCAATGAGGCTGTGTGAACAAAACTGCAGTGTTGACCTCCCAGAGTTTTAATGTCTTTTACTTCACCCTTGAACTGAATAAAAGCATTTAATCACACATGGGAGGCTTCTCCATTTCACAACAAAATTTTATTTTGCTGTCATCCTTTGACAGCAAAAAAAACATATTTATTTTTTTAAAAAAAAATAAACTATAAACCTTGTAGTTAGTCTTAAAAGATGGAATATTATTCAAGTGATTGAAGAAGACACTGATTGAAAACAATGTCTTGTTTGTTATGAACAAGATTTGCAACAATAACTGATAATTTTTAAATTGGGATGTTGGAGTTCTCCTTAAGACCTTTTAGAGATCCCAGAAATTCACAGGGCTCCCCATAATTTTCTGACTTGAGTTCACATGTCTCAGAGATTTTCTTTGATCACTTGGGAAAATAAGAAAAAAATTGTTTGTTTGAATTCACAGTTGCCCAAGACAGTTGATTGGAATTGGAATACATAGGCATGAGTGGAAGAGGGTATTTGCTCCCATCTTCCATCATGTATTTGAGAATATTTTTACACTGAAAAGTTAACAGAATATCTCAACAAATACTTTAAATTAAAGCCACAAACGGGGTTTGTCAAGAAGAAAACCTTCAAAGACAGTATTTCTGGCCACTGAGAAAGTTTCACAGTACTACAAATTCCTTGTTCTGTTGTTACAGTTCAGATTAAGCAGGGAGTGATACTTTCAGAGCATGATTGTGAATTTAAAAACTTAAAGTGGAACTTAATAGAGATTTGGAACAACACTCAGATCTTAATCCAAAGACAGAGTTGCTGTTCCTTCATTTGAAAGCAGAAAATTATCTTTCAATGAGCTATTCCATATTTCTTTTCAGGCAAAATAAATCTAGTGTTCTTCCTTGAATATCTTTTGCTTCTCATTGTCTGTGCAAACATATGCTTAGCTCCTAGTTGAGCACCTGACATTCTTTTAGTTACTGTAATAAATGAGGTGAACACATTCTGTTTACAAAGAGTTTTTCTGTGGTTTCTAAAAACATTGACACTTTAAGCTATAATTACATTAAAATATTTGAAACTATGTCATGCTGTGACTTTCCAGAGCTTTGTTTCATTTACTGAGTTTTCCCATTGTTATTCTATCTAGACTCTTAAATTTGCTTTGCATTAAATTATAGCATCATTAAAAGGGAGTTGGATAAATTACATGGTCAAAGGAAACAGAGTTTTAATAACTTGGGTAATTTTAACAGGTCTCATTTTCTTATACTGTTGAATGAAATCAAAATCTTGCATTATTTTGCTTTTTCCTCTGCCTTTCACATCTAAGCCCAAAACATTGGAGGAATCTTCAACGTTTCACAATCCTGACCTTGAATAATAACATTTACATAAGCAAATGAGAAAATCCCCATCCTCTGTGCTTCAGCTTTTTGGATAGAACAAGGTTATATTGAGCAACTCCAGAGATTAAATCCTGAAGAAGATAAAAAGATTATTTAGTTGAATTACTATTACACCTACTAATACCAATCCAGACCCCTAGCTGATAGATGCTAAAAAGACAGTTCTTGCCTTCAGGACCTTAAAATATGGATTTTGACCAGACACAACTGGGAGAAGTAAATCAAAGGGGAAATTAAAAAGCAAGTAGCAGAGAAGTAAGTAAATCACCTTACAAGGGACATGTGTCACGTTTTATGGTTTACTTAACCACAACCAACATTTTTAAAGAGAGTTCTTTTCACAGTTTTTCACTAAGAAAAGGATTATATACATTATACAGTAAAAATTTCTTCTTGAATTCTAGTTGTCCCTGGCGTCTTAATTACATTGTTGTTGCTTTTGTTAAGCTCTAATTATATTGTTGATGTTATTGTTGTTGTGGTGGTTGTTATCAATCTTATCTAGCAGATAGCCACCTTTAAGTTTAGCCCCATGATGGCATCGAAACAGCATCTGAAAGCACCTGGTGTTCAAAGTGTTTCTGTTTTTTTTTGTTGGCTCAAGGTGAGAAGCTGATCCAGCTTGGTGATGGAATTGTTAATACCAGCTTCTGTTTCTCTCTGTGGCTTTTAGATATCAGCCCTGTGTGAGCTAAAAGTCTGTGCTGCTGTTAAGAAAATTGGTCATTCAACAAATTTGTGGGCTTTTGAAGTTAAGCAAAATCTTAGAAAAGATTTATTTTATTGAAGTAAAAATGTGGAGATATCTGGAGTTGTTTCTAAACTATGTAGTCAATCTCATTTTTGAGGAAGAGTAAACAACATTAAAAACTGTCTTAGCATGTTCACAGTTTATTCATAAAGAAAAAATAATAAATCTACTTCCGCCCACAAAGTAAAACAAACATATATAATGTAGTTTTAAATGGTTGCTACTGGAGGCCTGTTTCTCAGGATGTTCCATCTTGTTAATGTATATGGGTATTTTAATTGTTCAGAAGAAATGAAGTGGAACTAGTTACCAAAGGAGGTGTCTCTTTCTTTGCTTCTCTAATTTTTCAGAAGCTTTATATATAATTAGAGATTGCTGATGCAGTGATTATTGTGAAACAAAAGAAGCTTGATTGCTGCACTATTATACATTGAATGAGGGGGAAATAATTTGCCATGATTGAATTTACTAATAAATATTTAATGGAATACTTTGTCCTAACATATTTAAACTATACACTCTGCAGGGGTGGCAAGTATTAAGCAAAGCAATTTCAAACTTTATGTTATTTTTTTTTTAATTTAATTGAACATAAGTCTCATGTCATAAATTCTTTACTTGGAATAAACATGTCTCCTTGTATTCCAGCTCATACATTATGATTTGCAGATTTTCAATTTCATTTTATTTATTTATTTATAATTCTGTTTTCTGTAAAGTATTCACTGTATATAGAAAGCCAAACTCAATTCACTTAATTTTAAATTTAGCTGTTTTGTTTTTTGTTAATATTGTATCTCTGAACCAAAGATTTTCATATAAAAGAGGGGGAGGGGGAAATAAGTGCTTAGTTACTGAAGATTTAGTTTAACATAATCCCTAACCATGTGTTTATGTCTGTAACTTTGCATTAATTGTCAGGTGACTTAAGTACTGTGCTATGAAGGTTTTTATTGAGATTATTAACTTCCAGAACAGTGTGCAGGCACAAGTTTCAGGTTTTATTTGTAATTCATAGGAAGATAATGGCCTTTCATCTGCCAATCCAAGACTGACTCAAATGAAAACGGACTGTCAAGAGTGGGAAACATGAAATACGTTGGCATATATGGACTTCTGCTCCCATTGTGCATCTGTCAGAAGGATAACACGGAGTTGACTTTGACTATTCGCGCTCAAAAGTTCTCCATATATTCAGAGCAGGGGCCAAGACCCAGCACTGCTTTTCCATGGAGAAACTAGTGAAATTATTCTCCCTCTTTTTTAGTGATGTAATCAGATAAATAAGGAGGGAGAGAATCAGATTTGTTTTCTGTGACAGTTTACATGACTCCAAGTCCATGTTTCCCCAGGAACGGTTTTAACCAGCAGGCTGTATACTTGGATGAGGAAGCACCTGTAAACCTCTAATTGCCTTCAGGCTCTTAGGTATAAAATAATGAAAGATACTTGAGGTGTGAAAATCAGGAAAAGAGTTTGGGTCTGCAATCCAGTAATGAAAGCTCTCCCTCAGGAATGTCAGTTTGAGCCCCCTTGGGCTGCAAAGGAATTGAAGCTGTGGCTCCATCTTGCTGGACAAATCTTTCAAAACAATGATGCTGGGAGGCTCTTCCAGCAGTCAGCTTGAAGCCAGTTTTTGTTTTCTTCCCCCTCAAAGCTCTATCCTAAAATTCTCCTGCAAATAACCTCTACAAATGTTATAATCTGTACACACTGACATGCATACACATACTTGTGGATCACTGTATGTACTTTTCTCTTGCCTTCAAAGGCAGAACTAAACATGTTTTCTCCTATGCTGCCTGAAAATGGGGCCAATCACAACACGGTTTGTTTGTTTGTTTTCTTGGAAGTTTTATAAATATTTTTCTTTTTGTTTTCTAATTGTCCTGATTTGATGCTTTCTGACTTTATTGCCTTTGGTACCCAAAGACAGCTTGTCTCTTGGATGCAAGATTTCTAAGAAAGTAACCTTTCACTAGACCAGTTTGCAGAGATGGGGAAAACACGAGCGTTTGAGTAGAAATCCTTAAAAACCCTGTGTCTCCCTCCGCCATACAGTTAAAACCAAAACATCTATTGGGTTGTTTTGGATACATTGTCTTCCAAATACACATACATGAGGTCATTTGTTAGCAGGCATTCTTCTTAAAAAAACCCCTTCCTTATATATTTTTATATTAATTCCACTTATTCCCTGTATTTAAATTTTCTCACATACTAACTTCAGTTAATGTTTGTCTTAGTAGTCTTAGTTAACTCATCTCCACTAGTTCTTCTTTTGACTAAAATAAGAGCTTTAGTCTCTCTGTTTCTCTGGTTTCAAAAATCAACTTTCTGTTATTTCTAAAAGTGAAAATACATGATTTTTGTCTAAACTAGTGGAAGAAGTATGTTTTAAGTGGAGCTGAAAGTATTTCTTTGAAAAATTTTCAAAGGCATTTAAAATTATTCAAGTGAAAGTCCTTTTTTGTTTAACTCATGTCAATGCTTATATTTTTTAGTATTCCAGTTCCAAACTAAAAATGCAATTGAAAAATGAATTCTAAAATGTTCTACAAATATAACTAAAAATCCATTGTTCATTTAAAAATATTTCTCTTCACAATCTGTGCAAAAAATGAGAATTTTGAGGAGTGACTTCTTGGTCTAAATACCGGAGACTTTTTTGAACAAACATTCCGTTAACACTACTCAGTTACATTTATAGTTCCCTTGGCCAAGTATCTAAATTTTTTTTGCTGTTTTCTTTTACTATCTTGATTTTTGCCCAAAATATTGATATTTCATACCTTTACAAAAAGTCTTATTCCTTAAAACCAATTCTAATTCTATTCAACATAATATTTGCAAAACTGCTTTGCAGTTTGGGGGCTACATTATCAATGCCTTTCCCCAAATGCTCCTTCAAATGTCATTTATTCCCGCCCTACTTGAACTTGTTCTCTCTTGACACAGCTGACAGATGCTGCTACAAAATCAGATCCCGCCCTGCAATTATTATTAGAACTAAAATGAGTGTGGTCTCTCCTCTGCTTTCTCTTTTTTTCTCTTTTTACTTTTTTTTTAAATTTCAAGTCTGAGTTTTCCAAACTACCTGTGACAGATTAAAGTTCTTGGTTGAGTCATGAGGATGGTTCCTAAACTAAGAGCACTTGTGTCCTCTGAGCATTTCAGGGAATGCTTCATCATCATGTTATTCTGAAAGGCAAATATTAAGTAAAACAATATTTGGCTCCATGTCGCCCCAAATCTTATAACAAACAAACTCTATATCATTGTGCATGGCCTATCAGTCAGGAGAAATGCCTGTAACAGGCAGCATGAGTGATGTGTGAGAACATGTACAAACACTGTGAATAGGAAAAAAAGTCCTGCCACATCAAAAGTAGTGCTGCTCCAAACCAAGCCGTGAGTCCCTTCTCAGTCAACTTTCTGGAGCGTGCACCAAGTTTTTATTTCTTAGTTGTATGACGGACAGCACGGCAGACCCCTGATCAATCACTGCAACATCATGGCACTAACACAGGTGAAACAGCACCAGTGATAACAGGCACCTCACAGTCTAGTGCAGAATACAGGAGAAACACATGACATTGACCTACTGAGTAAATAAAATGCTGAAACCAAGTTTCAAGCTGTCCAAGCAAATTTCTCCACTCCCATCAAACTAAGTGGGAATAAGCCCTTTTGGTAGTCACTTACTGAGGCAGAAGGGGATGCTGGTAACTCTGTGAAGATGATGAAATAAATGTAAGCTGCTGTTATGCATCTTCTGGCAATATCCAATGGTCAGGACTACGTATTTTTAAAGTGACTTTATATAATTTGGGATGGTGGACAGACCCTGCTTTGCTTTACCATGAAGTTTTTAATTCTTTTTTTGGTTCTCTCCTTACCTCTCTCTTCCTTTCTATCTGTCTTTTTCTCTTGTAATACAGATGAGCAGAAAATACTAATTTTAAAATAAGATTTGCAACAGTTGTTCATATTTACATTTATATTGTTTATGAAGTAAAATTCTAATCTGGTCTCACAAGCCTAGATTTTGAAAAAACAGATAAATTTTGGGGTGATGATGAAAAGTTGATTATTTCTTCATGTTGGCATCATGGTCATAAAAAGGTTAATTTGACATAAAATTTTGAGGGATTGTCTGTCTAAGAAATAAGACTATTTTTAAAATATTTTGGTTTTGATTCTGAAATCATACCATTGTTGTATTTTGGTCTTTCTTCCTTAACTTCTTTTCAATGACTAGAACTCTTGGTTTAAAATCTACCCTCAATGCATCTCTGGTGACACTGATTCAATTTCTAGCAGACATTAACTAACTCAAACACTTCCATTTATTATGAGTTAACTTGAGAGTTGACAATGCCGCACAAGAGCATTCATTTCAGAAAAAAAATATTTCCTCCAATGTTAGAGGGACACTCAGAAGCTGAAATAATCCTCTTGAAGGTGAAAGTGTCCATGCATTTCCTTCTTTCCCTGGAAAGTGAGAAAGGAAGAAATTAATTAATTTTTTCTTATTCTCCCTGGAGGAAAAGCTTCGGTGACTCCTTCTGCTACAGAGCTTCTTATCCAAGACTCTCTGAGTTTACTTGCCGTGAAAGTCAAAAGAAGTTTATTGATTCCCATAATTTGAAATCTTTATTCCACCAAAATCAAACCCTCACATGTAGACATGATTTTGAGTGGTAATATTTGAATGCAAATTGAGTAAACTCAAAGATAAGAGGTAAAAGGAAACACTTGTGTTTCATTTTACTTGGAAATTTATAATATTGATGTATAAGAATGATGTATTTTACATTTTTAGCACTTATAAAATTTCCTAAATTAGTATAATCTTTGTAAATAGAGTAAGCTTCTTAAAAGAAGAAAAAAAGAAGTAACTTACTTTTGGACAAGATGTCACCATGCAGATACAGCTTTCTATTTTCTATTTTCTCTGGTTTTCTGCAGAAGAATTATTTTTTCAAGATCTCATGCTAAAATAGGTAGAACATGGAATATATTTTCTGCATTCCCTGACCTTTGTGCCTCACAGAGATTGTGAAGTCTGCTTGATATTTAAAATAATGTCTTGACACCAGCTGCACCATTATTTTCAATGAGTTAAGTCAGTAGCATCAGCACTGTTTATCTTATTTCTGTCCTTTCAGCAGCAGAGTTCACCTGGTTACCAGTGACCTGTGCTGTTCTGTATTCCTGCCAAGTGAACAGCCACAACCAAAATCCTTCTTGTTAGCTTGTCTTTACATTCCAGGGTTTAAAATTAGCACCTGGACACAGTTCTATGAAGGTCTATGGGAAGCAGCTTCAGATAAATAAACATCTTGTGCTGTGCATGCTGAGCACAGGATGGATCAAGAAATTGGGAAGCACTTTTCCTTATTTATTCAAAAGAGACTCCTTCTCACTTTATTGTTAATCTACTGTAAGCTTCTAACAAAGTCTGTGTAAAGTAGAGGCATCTATCCCATAAATATTACTTCTGCAAAAAGAGATTTATATCTGAAATAATATTTCCTGCTAAATAATTTAGTCAGCCTGTTCTCATTGTTCTTTGTATACGTGCTCCTTATCAAGAGCACATGTTGAAATGCTGGTAAGGAGTCAGATTTTATTAGATAACGGAACCTTGAAAGGAGACAAGTTCTTCGAAATAAAGATGGTAAATTCACAATGACAGCAATGTAGATCAACATGTATGATATTTGACATTCATGGAAAAGATTCATGGAAGGCACAATTTTGAAAGGCCATAAGTCATTTTCATGAATTTAAAATGTTTTCACAAATCTGCTATAAAATCAAACTTTTATTCTACTCTACTATAGATTATCTTGTGATTGTTATATCAATGTGACACTGTAGAAACTTAAAAATAATATATAATTATAAAAACTCCAACACATAATTTACCAAATATTGATAAGAATTTAGAAAGGTAACTTCATTACACCAAATACCAATTTATTTAAAAATCATATTTTTAAGACTAAGTCTAATTTTGACATAGATTCTAAAAACTGTGAAATAATTGGCTAAAACAATTTATGAAACCAATGATTTTGAAGCATTTTTAGTTTCTCTAAGATTTTACCATTCATATATATTTACCATAACTTTTTGCACCACTTCAAACTAAAAGTCAAAGTATCATAATTTTTTCCCTAAAATAAATTCTAAAATTGATTATAGAAGAGCCATTTATCTTCAATTTTGGTTTAGATTTCAATAAAATTTACTTGTTTGTTTTTAGTATTCAGGGTTTTTCATTTGTTCTTCATCATTCCAATACTTTTCCTCTTGCATGGTGCTAAAGTTATTAATGTGATTAGTTTTCCCAAGCTTAGTATTGTGATTGAAGTTCATAAAATGCTGGAAATTTGTTAGCTCAGTAAATTGCACAATATGGGAGATGTTTTAGCTATGCAGAGGCCTTTGCACTGAACAATTTACAGCTGGTATGCTATACTGAAGCTATTACTGGTAAGGTATTACTGAAGTTAACTATATATGTACAAAAGCGGTTTCCGTAAATGGTAGAGCTGTTCTTCAGTTTTCCCATAACACTTTTTCATTTGCAAGACCCATTACATATGCTTTGGCTTTGGTGAAGAGAAAAAGAGAAAGAAGATAAAAAAAATTATCCGTTTTCGGGAGTTCACTTGGTCCAAAATAAACATGATCCTTTAAGTTAGCTTCAAGGTATCTTGCCATATAATTTAAAATATTTTTGAACACTTGTAAATCAATTTTTGATTATTTTCTGTATTTCACTGTAAAGGTTACAGAACACTCCATATGGTGAAGACATCTTGCAGTAACCAGTTTTATGTTTGATTGGACTTTACACTTTATTGCAAGCTGCACTTCCCATTATATCCCTTTTTGAAATTATTGCCTTCTTTTAAGCTGTTCCACTCAACAGAAAAATACCAATGTCTTGACCACCATTTTATTTAAATGCAGCACAGTATTCCAAAGCTGCCTGAACATGGTCCTGATCAACTGACTGGGTGGTCCTGCTTGAGCAAGGGGACTGGACCAGGTGTTCCCTTCCAATCTCAGCCATTCGGTGACTCTGTGGTTATGGGTGAGCAACAATTTTCTCAAACTACACTAGCATATTTAAGCTCTTAGCTTTCTTTTTAAATATAGTGTTAGATGTACTAGCAGAATTCAGATTTATTTTGTCCAGCAAAACTATTCTATAATTGCTTCATATTAACTGATAACTGAATCTATCTCTATGACAGATTTAGAAGCAGAGGAATGAAAAATAGATGAAGGCAATGAAAGATTATCTCACAACTCAGCAAGATTTCTTTGCTAAGCTTAGAGTTAGCTGTCCTTTGTTGCTCATCATAATGTTCTCTGCGTGATCCACAGAAATAACATATGCTGTTTAGAGGGTTTTAAAATGTTAAGAGAACAATACACTGAACTTCTTGTTTATTATGAGTTTAAATAACATTACTTTTTACCAGTGTTGCTTTCTGTTTACTGTACTGTTGGTTGCATTGGTTAAGGGCATAAGTCAGTCAACCGAACCTAGGAATTCAGGACTATTTTAAAAGCTTCCACATGTCCCGTCTGGCCTCCAGCTGATGTTCCAGGAGGGCATATTAGGACTTGTCATATCTGGCAATCCCACATGAGCATTCTGTATTCCCTAGGGAATAATCCTTTATTTTATGAGTAACTATAATGGGTGTTGACACATTCATCACACGTGGCAATTCATGTGTAGATGGCTACATGTAAGTGTGCTGAATCCGATCTCCGATAATACTTTTCAAATATGCAAATGGAAAATGTTGAAATCAATCTATTTTCTATGTCTTCACTAGAGAAGGCAAGAAGTATTGCTGGTACTTAAACTGCAGCAAGCCAAATTCGAATTTAGACAAGAAGAAAAACTACCTGACAAAATGAATAGTTAATGACTGGAATAGATTGCATGAGAAGTTTAAGGAGTCTGCCTCCTTGGAGACCTTAAAGAACAGGTTAGACAAACATTTGTCATGAATGACAGATATAAAGCTAATCTAGCCTTTACAGCAGATTTAGACAAGATGATTCCTTCAAAGGACGTGAACTAGATGGCATAGATACTGATGCAAATAGAAATGAATGTCTGACATTAATTTTTTTCTCCTCTTTTTACTCATTTACCTGTCTCTAGTGCCCCAAAACCACTTTCTTCTGCTTCTATATTTGAGATGTATGTTCTGTTTTGTATCTCTGTTCCTCTGTTTCATTACTTGGAGGAACCTGGCATGCCACATGTCTCTCATATGTAGCTGTCTGAATTTAATTGTCTACAGTATGCAGTCATTGCTAATCAATCAACTGTGTTATTGTTTCAGCTGTGTCTCGAAAACATTTTTTAAACAAGCTTTGAAAAGGAATGAAGTTTTACAGATCACTACAGAGTGTGCTCTACTTCAAATGCAGCTGTCTTTTGCGTAGAAATCTGTATGCACAAGTTATCTAAAAGCATGCTTTAGAATTGACACACAAGAGTGACATGGGTAGTGTTTTATTCTCTAACTGAAAATAAAATAAAGTCATCATTTATCTAAAATATAAATAATTCCATCAATTCCAATGGGTTAAAGCTAGTCTTTGCCTTTAGAAGTCGTGTTAAATAGTGACTGTGCTGACAGATACACATTCTGTCTTAAGTTTCCTGTCCCTGACCAACAGCAGAGGGCACTGGCTGGTCTGCTGGGGACAGAGTGGGCTGGTTGGCAGCAGTGCATGATGTGAGAACGCTGCTACACTGACAGGAGCTCAGGTCACGAAGATCTACAAAATCTGTAACTTCTCTAATAAACTGCCTTTTCACCAGGCCAAATGACAAAAAGGGGCGAGATGTAACTTGGTCTCTGGAATTCTGTCAGATGTTCCCAAGGCAACGTGACACAAGTGAACTCTGAGCTATGCTCAAAAGTTTCTGAAAACAAACCCAAACACATTCGATTTCAGAATTTTTGAAAATACGTAAGTGAGGTCTTGTTACATCTGATGTTCTGCAAAATTATTTACTAGAATTGAGTTAAATTTTCCATTGTGAAAGAATTTAAAATATTTTCCAAGTTCAAGTAGTTAGCAGACTCTGATTCAATCTGTTAAATACACGTTATATCAAATTCTGTAGTTTTGTAGATTTTCCCGTGATGCTCTTTTAAGGTTAACATTGTGGAAACTATGGGATAATTCAAAATATATTTATACATAGTGAAGATTAGACAATAATGAGTCATCTCCATTTCGTAAAAGCGAAAGGACTCATGGTCTTCATCAACATAAACTATCTTCAGCGAGCTGTGAAGGAACTGGCTGATGTCACTGCAAGACAATTTTGATTGTCTTTGTACAATCAGTTTTGGCAGCTGGAGATGTTTCCCAAAGACTGGAAGAAAACAAATATCACACCTGCCTTCAAGAAGGACAAGGAGAAAGATCAGGAAACTAGGATCAGAAAAGATCCTAGAAAGATCAGAAACTAGGAGCTATTCATGATACTAGGCAAGGTGGTGGAGTGACTAATGTTGAATACAATTCCCAAATGCATTAAAGAGAAGTGGTGACCACAACAGGGAAATCATGCTTGACCATCAGTTGGTCTGATGAGATTTTAGAGGTCTTTCCCAACCTAAATAATTCCATGATTCTATAACCAAGTTGGAATCTTTTTCAATAAAAAGACTGGCTTAACAGATAAGGGGAGAGCAGTGGATGTTTATTTTGACTTTACCAGGGCTTTCAACACTGCCTCCAATAATGTCTTTACCAGCAAACTAATAAAGTGCAGAATTGATGGGTGGACAGTGCAGTGGATTGAAAACCTCCTGGACTGCTGGGCCTAGAGGGTCGATCAGTGCCGCAATGCCCACCTGGACACCAGGCACTAGTGGAATACTCCAGGGTCAATACTGGGGCCAATGCTGTTTTGCATCTTCATTAATGACTTGGATGATGAAACTGAGTGCGCTCTCAGCAAAGCTGCAGGCTATTCCAAAGTGGGTGACAAGCTGTGAAATGGGCTGACAGGAATCTCATTAAGTTCAGCAAACAAAAATGTAAAAGTACTTCACCTCAGGAAGATTAACCCCATGCAGCAGGATAGGTTGTGGGCTCACTGGTTGGAAAGAAACTTTACAGAAAACGAGATTTTAAGAAAAAACTTCTTACTGTAAATGTGGTTAAATCTTGGAAAGAGTTACCCAGAGAGGTTGTGTAGTCTCAAGCCTCGGAGTCATTAAAAACCCAATTAGACATGGCCCTAAGCAACTTGCTTTACATGATCCTGCTCCAAGCAGAGACCTGGATTGCATGACCTCCAGAGATGCCCTCCAACCCTAAGTATTCTGTGATTCTGCGAAATGGCACAAAGCTCTGATAATAAATAAATAAAGCTCTTAAATAAGCATTGTAAAGTAACACACAGTGAAAAGGAACATGTAATGATCACTTTGACAGCTAATAATTTTGGATGACATACCAACAGTAATATAATGCAGAGGCTCTGTTTTCTCTACCTTATTTAAAGTATTTGACTCTAAAATAGCACTTTTGGTGTACTTTCTGTACTTTAAAGTATGTAGCTGTAAAACAGGGTAGAGATTGAACAGTGGAAATTCTTGTTAAAAAAGGCAGACCAAATATTTCAGTCTCTAACATTCCTTGGGTACTGAAGAAAATGTTGATTCTCCTGTTCAGAGAAAGACTTTTAAATAGGATTTCTGGTAGTGAACTTCTGGCCTCTAACCCTCACAATTCAGGATGTGTTCAAGTTCACTGCAGCAACGTTATCCTTTTTAGAGATTCTCTAGAGAATTGCCATGGTAACCCAAGCATAACTGTGTGAATACACCTCTAGATGAATTCCTCATGGATGTTTCTAGCGGCATTGACGCACTATGGGTACTAGTGATCTCACCAAAAGCACAATCCATCACGAGCTGTGTGAGACTCCCAGTATCATCTATCACAAAAGTTGACCCTTTCTTGAAAGGCTCATTCTAGATCTGCATCATGTGGCTTCATAGAATTAACTACATCTGGGAAGATCTCATTTAATTGTCTTATGCCATACCGGGAAAATGAATATCAAATGTGACTACAAATGATATACTAAATACTTCCATATGTAACTTAAGGGCATGGGAACCTTGTTTTTTTTTCATTGATAACAAAATGAATTATGTGGTCAGAAGATTATATTCAAGGTCTAAAGAAGGGCCATGTAATGATAATCAGACAAGTCTGTTTTGTGACTTTCCTACACGGAGGGGACAAAAGGTCCATTTATTTAGTACTTTCAGCATGGGTAGCTCTGAGAAACAATGCTCTGATAAAGGTCTGTTATGTATGACAAAAATCTTTGGAAGAAAATCCATGATATTTTGATGATCAAGACATTAGGAGAAATAGTGTTGGAATTTAGATCTTCTTGTAATAAAACATATAACCACAGAATCATGGAATGATTTGAGTTGGAAGAAACCTTAAAGATCATCTTGTTCCAATCCCCTTGCCACGGACAGGGACACCTTTCACTGGATCACATTGCTCAAAGCCTCGTCCAACCTGGCCTTGAACACTTCCAGAAACACAGAACCACAACTTCCCTGGTGAACCTGTTCTAGTGTTCTGAAGGCTTTCTACTGAACATATATAATTTTCCAGCAAAAAATCACTGTTTGACTAATAACTAATTCCTTTCATCTTTACAAGAAAAGTCCCGCTAATCTGGGACTGCTGATTAACTGGGACCAGTGATTATATACGGAATATATTGATAAATGCTATGTGGATACAGTAATGTATGTTAAGATAACTTTGTTTAAAAGCTTATTTGTTTCAATGGTAAAATGAAGAGCTAAATTAGAGGTAAAAGAGGATGTATCAAAATAAAAAAGCAGAAAATCATTAATAATAAGTACAAATTAAAAGTTATGAGATGATTAAAATTGACTTTTAAAAATCTGAAAAGCTCAGATGATAATCCATGGGTAGGGAAGCTATTGTAGGAGAAGGAAATGGAAGATTTTTTCAAGGAGGGAAGGATAGGAGTATTCACTCAGGGAAGCTGCTGTGGTTGTGGAAGACCTAACATGGAAAAGAGTTTTTTTCTTAGGAATGGTGCTGTGTATGTTCTCTCTGTCTGTCTCTACAGAAGTAATTCCCCTGCCTCAAGGAGGGATAAGATTCTCACAGACATGCCATGAGGCCATAGCTGGCTGTCAGGCAGGCCATAAAACACCGGGGAGAACACAGCCTGGAAAAGTTATGCACATGTGAAAAGTGCTGTTAGAAAAACACCAAAAAATGTTTCCTGCTTGTTTCTTGTTCATCTGCTGCAGTATCATCGTAATGTATCATAGTGTTCCCAATTTTAAAACAAATCTTTGTTGCTACTTTAGCCAAGGCTTGATGTCTGGGGCACCTGCATGCTTATCAATTCTCATTGCTGTAAAAAGTGCAAGGATAAAGTTAAGAAAATTATTTCACACTACTTTTGGAAACAGGCAGGCCATGCCCGGATAATCTGTTTTTTTTTTTCAGAAGATGAGAGGATTGTGGTGAACAAGCTGTATTTGTGAGCAAAAAAGTTGATGGCAATAGCTGGTGATTAAAAAAGGATTCATCCAATACTTCAGCCTAGTCAGAAAACTTAAAGCAAGGATAAGACACTGAGTGTAATTAGCCTTTGCAATAACTGCAAGGAAGGCTGTAGACAAACAGAAGTTACTGGTTTCAATGATAGAGTCAACATGTAAAATAAAACATCTGATGTTATACAAGAATTTGATCTGGTAGATTTAACAGACTGTCTTTATTTTAATTTCTGTGACTCTTTCCTGCATTTCCAGTCATTTTTCCCACTGTGCATTGATAAAGTAGCTAACTTTTGCTTTCACTTTCACAGTGCCAGACAATGTACATGCCTTATCTGTTGGAAAATATCCACAGATAATCCTTTCTAGATCAGACCAAGACTCTTAAACTGCTGTTATATGGTTATGTTTTTTTCATGTGCAGGCCATTATCTATGTCAAGGTTCATCAGTCTGGATTGTTTTGATAGAGCGCTTTATTTTGGCATGTTTCATAATATGCAGTGCAATTGATCTATAATCAATAGAGCTACCCACATACAAGTATTTCTGAAACAATAAATTCAGAAATGTTTAAGAAGGTTCAAAGCTAAGAAGGCCCCTAATCTTTAAATTATGACCTCAGAATAGTCATTTCTGATGCTGCAGTTAATTATTACATCATGATTATGTTAATTATTATATTAAAGTAATACCTTCGATTAAATTATCATATGTGAACTTGCAGTGAGCCAGTATCCATTTTTAAAATTCAGTGATTTTTTTAATTTGCAAACAAGTACAAATACATAGCATTACATAAAAAAATACTGCATAAATATGTACAAAGTATCTTTTATTGTTTTAGGACAGCTGTAGCATACACAGTATATCTACTTGAGGCATTATCCTCTATCCACCATTCTTTGCTTTACCATGTAAGCAATTCCTGGATTTTACTGTCAAATGTAGAGGAAAATTCTAAATCCGGAAGCTACAAAGCAGCTTCAATGAAAGCTTTGCTTCTGCAAACACACACAGTGCATCTCTTTGCTTATAATTATTTTTTTTCTTTTCTCAGTGAAGTCTCATCTCTTATCCTTCAGTGTCCAAAATAATAGAAAAATAAAGCAAGATTTCTGCTGTATGACCACTGTTGAGTACTTTGTGTGTTTCTGCAAGAGTTAGAATAGTTTTCAATAGGCTACTTGCATAGACACAGTTCTGCAGGATTGTAGTCCTAGTCTGCTAATCTTTTTCTGATCCTTTGTATACTATTACTAGCATTTACAGAAAAAAAAAAGACAGGTAAGAAGTAGCAGTCTTTTTTTTTTTTAAAGCCACTTACACTTTACACTTTAAAAATTGTAAATAGCTTTATTTCCTGTTAATGGAGTAATTTATATAGTACCTACTATCTACATTGACAGCACTTTTTATCCACTAGCAAATGTGAGGCATTTACTGAATCAATTACTTGAGTTATGAAGAGGAGCACAAAGCCTCATTGCCACTCCATTCTTCTCAATAACAAAGGAGAAAACACATTAAAAACTAGCATTGATGGGTTGTTGTGAGATTCAGTCAATGAGCACTCCCAGAGTTGAAATTAAAAGGCAGTTAGGAGAAAATTGTTTTCTCTGGTCATCAGTCACAATGTGAAAGGCCTTTTTCACAATGATTAATTAAAAGCTGAAAAAAGACTGAGCTTTAATAAAGTGTCTGGATGGGTTTTTGGTAGCATCATGAGTTAATGGACAGTGGCTTGCCTTGACTAAGTGTTATTGCTCTAGTCCATAATTTCATCTTGAAAATGGGCAAGGGAGTGAATCTTCCTCTTAGTAATTGGGTATTGATTTGAAAATAAATGGCACTGAAACTCCCACTGAACTGTCAGGATATATTCTGGACAGCACTGACAAGAAATGGCTTTTGGTTGCTGTGAAAGTTATGGATCAGCTTGATACTTAAATACATAGAGCTCCAGTGCAATCTATCTTCTGATTTATCAAGTTTCAGATGGTCAATACATGACATTGCAGAGGAAATAACATTTATGTGCCTGAAGCAAGAATAGGGAAACATTATGACCTTTTTTTTTTGAAATGTTTCCTTCAATTTTTGAAGCTATTTAAAAAACAGCAAAATATTGGTTGATGCCTTAAGTAAATACTCTCACTTACAGACATTAAGCTTGGAACTATTTTAAATGTGCTTACAAAGAAAGTGGTTAATTTAACATATGCACATTATCTTAACTTGGTGGCATGCAAGTGGAGGCAGTATGGTCTGTGTAATCTGAGAGTTACAAAAGGGACAGTCATCACCTTTAAGGCTTCAAGTACTGTAGTCTGCTGGCTGTGTTTAAAGATATATAACCTACACTTTTGAAAGTCTTAAAACTTTCACTAGTGATATAAAATAGACATTGGATGTAAAAAAAACCGATTGAAAAGTTATGTAGATGAAACAAGATTCAGCTGGACCTTTTTAACCTAGTAAACATCAAACTGTTTTAAAGGCATGGAAGTGCCAAACTGCCAATGAAATTAACACATTAAGCATTCTAGACCCCAGAGTCAGAGGGGTCTTTACTTCCTTCTGAAGTATCTCTAGGCTATGGATGGCAATATCTTCACAGAAGTTCTGAGGACATCAAAGTATATTAAAGAGTTAAGGCCTAGGTTCCTCAAAAGAGGGTGAAAGGAACTCCAGACACAGGTGCTGACTGGGAAATCATCTAAACATACCCAGAAGGAAATAAGAAGTACAACCACATCTTCACAGCTTTCACTGAGAGAAGGCCACAGTTTTTCCCTTTAAAAAAATTGAAAAATTAAGACTTCATTACTTTTGCTGCAGAGCTTGATGGTACTTTCCCTTTTATATGAAAGATTTCTATAAAAAATTGTACAACTAATACATCTCATTTACAGCCAGCATTGGTAACATGGATAGCATACACCCAAGAAACATAAACTCCCATTTTCTAGATCCTCCTCTTTCTGAGAGTTCAAAGTCTAAAGTGCTTCAAGGCCTCTTGAGCCCCATCCAATGTTTTGAGGAAAAACTTCATGGTGTGTGTGTGTGTGCATGAGTGCATATGTGTTCAGAAAAGATCACCAGATTACAGGGTCAGGAAAGACAGAAAGGCAAATATCTCCACAGGACATTGTTTATGAATATTACATAAACAAGATGTAATTTTTTAATAAAATTTTCTAACTTCTGAAGGAAAAGTAAAAACAAACTATCCATTTAGAAGAAATGAAACGTGCCTTCCTTTTCCTCTTCTTAGAGGAATGGGATTTTACAGTGTTGTTTCTGACCTTAATTATGTTAAACAAATATCTATGGGAGATCTTTGCCTAAGATTGACACAAAAACCCCTTTAATACTTTGGCATTGGTACCATTTGTCAATAGCTGTTCCTACCCACTGAGAAATGAACATAAATTTTACCTGTCATAATTTCACCACTAATTTAGAAGCAGATCCTCATATGGTGCTTTAGGAATTCTCTGTTTTGGATTGATGGGAAAAAATGAGGTTTAGTATTCATGTGCTTTATAGTTTCTTGACTCAGAATATACCGTTCTTCACTATTCCCCCCACACACTCATTATCAAGCTGCACAGCTGAGGAAGTTAAGGGATGGAGTGCAATTCCTTCAGTGAATATGGTTAGGAGCTGCTTATGCAAGTCATGGCATCAATAGAATTTTTGTACTGATTTCACACAGAAAAAAAAGTAAATTAACATTAATTGTTTACAAGTATGTTCTGTAAAAGACAGACTGCATGATTGTAAATTTTCTTGCACGAGTAGAATTTACTTTAGTGAAGTTATTAATGATAAAATAGATTATTTTGAATGTCTTGAGAAACTTTTCAGCATATTTAACTGAATCAAGTTAACATTCTAAGGGAACAAAAGTGAAATGCCAGTCTTAATGAAATGATCCTGATGATGGATTTTGAACTGAATTTCACTTACCATTTATATCCTATAAAGAACTATAAACACCGAGTGATAGCAGCAGAGATCTGTTGCATTATAAAGAAACAATCACTGATATTTTGTAGTCACAATGTGTGAATACTTCTCTCTTACCTGAATTTGTCTTCAAAGTACCTTAACTTAATAAACACTTTCTTTGACTCCCATTTAATTTATTGGAAAGTTTGAAAGAGCAAAATTAATGTTCAACAGTTTGGAAATATTTCTTAGGACAAAGCAATGGGTCTTAGCTGTTGTGTGGTACCTAAATATATAAAAGTATTGGTTGTAAGCAATTTGACCAAGCACAAATAGGATGCCTATCAGTCTCACTTGTCAACTACTTAGCTAGTACATTAACTGTTGGTAAGCTGCAATGGGCATGAGTCCATCTACAGTGTTTGTAAAAATAAAATTTGGAGAATGAACATTTTGAAATCACAGATTTACATTGGTAATGGATGCTGTAATCTTATTCAAGAGGTTCTTTGGATGAAGCTCTTTATTGGATTTAGAATAAATATGTTTGAAGATTTCAAATTGAAGGTTTCTCTTTTTCTTTCTTTCCCTTTCTTTCTTTTCCTTAGTTTTCCATCAATGATAGGACAATTCTGTGATTCCTGTGTAGTGAATCACTAAGGGTAGTGGTGTAGAAGCTCTAATAAATATGAAGATTTGCAGGGATGGAGAATAAACTGGAAAATGCAGCAGCAAAAAGACAAAAAGAAGTTCCTTAAGAAGAGCTGCAAGAACGGTATGTGGAAAGTGCACCTATATCAAAGTTGTCATGATCCCTGTACAATTACATGCATCATCTCAGTACACCCAGATAAGAGACAATGAGTAATTAGTAAATCCTAGTGACTCACATAGGAGAGACTGGATGGAGGCAATGCTGTCACTTTCTAAAATGTACAGGATGCAAACCAGCAAGCACATGGCTCCCAGCCAAAGATGAGATCAGAAGCAATGATGAGAGCCAGGTAGTTGGAATACTGTTAGCTGGGGCTTTGAGCAACCTGATTTAGTGGAAGGTGCCCCTGTCCATGGTTGGGGAGTTGGAACTAGGTGATCTTTAAAGTTCCTTCCAACTCAAGGTATTCTATAAGCCTATGATTCTATGACTCAACCAAGTCTAATAATTTTTTTTTAACTTTAGGTATCTTAGTTCTGCTAGAAATATAAGACATAATAGAAGGTTAATATGTAATAGACTAGAGCCATATGAAAAACTGTTGAAGTTTTATTTCCCCAGGAGTTGCTGCACACGATCATATCGTTTCACCCACCAATTCTGAGAAGCAGAATAGTTTGCAATGTTTCTAATGCCCAAAGCTATCTCTTTGACAATGTATCACAAGATAGTACCTTAAATGGGGATACATTTCCAAAAAAAAAAAAAAGTGCTTCAAGTGTTCTTGGTACGAATCATCTTCTTAATGAACAGCTGCCATACGTAATTTTGCAGTGCCTCAAAGTGACAACTAACAGTTGTTAGTATGTAAAAAAATTCAAGAAATAAAATGTAATTGTTCAGTTCATTAATCACCACGATTATCAGTTGAGGAAATGCCTCATATTAGACAGAATGAAATGTCTTTATTTTTTTCTGAATCCTTTCCCATATTTATAAAAATCATATTTAACCAAATTGAATTCTCGTGTTCATAGATTGAATCTGACAGTTATAATTAAACAGAAGAAATCTTATGGTGAGTGAACCAATGTTTTTGTAAATCTCTTCCTTGCTTAAAACTATTTGTTTCAAGATATATATTTTCATGTAAAGACAAATTCCTTATACTGTTGTTTTATGACTGCTTTTATGGAGCTAATTTTTTTGAAAGATTGAATATTGACAGTAAAACATTCAGGATTTGTGACTGAAACATCCTGACTGTATGAAATACATGTTTTGTCAGTCATAAAAACCTCTCAATAAAACTTCAGCTAAATTTTTTAGCAGCACACTTCTTGGAGTCAGAGATGAATTAATGCATGTTTTTTGTGAAGCAGAAAGAATATTACTACTTCATCAATATCAATCATACTAGTATTCATTCTGAAGTTTCATTTAAGTAATTTTTTGTGTTAGTAGAGAAATATAAGCCCATGAGTCAGGTTGCTTCCAAGAAGAGAAGAGGTCTAGGCAAAATATAAGGATATCCAAAATGCTCCCTCGTGATAGTGCTTCTTGCTAGTGCCAGAAAAGAAGAAAATAAAGCAGCTGGCAGCCTAATATACCAAGCACTGGAGACTTTGGGACCCCACAGAGAGGGAAGGCCACCTGTTCTCATGTCCAAACCATAACCAGGCCTTGCATGTTCCCCAGCCAGAGCCTGACAAGCTCCTTTCTTCCAAATTCATGCACACACATGTGAATGAAATACTGATTATGCCACAGACTTTTCACAACTAATATTTGTCTCCTTGCTTTAACATGTCTTTGCACACATATTCTGTAGGCAGCAGCTTGTTGCAGCATTACAGGGAATTCAGTCCATCTAGAGCTCATCTCATTTCTACTGTCCATACAGCACCTGTGGTTTGGAGTGTCTGTGTTCAGAGAAAAAAAAATACTCAAATGGACTAGCAAAAGGATTTTATTGTGGGGAAACCACTGGCAAATTATGCTGGATGGAAGAAACCACCATCAAAGAAAGAACTGGAGATAAAGAAAAAAGAACATAAGAAGACCCATTCTCAGAAGGAGAAAGAGACCAAACTAAATGGACCATAACCTGACTTTTTCCAAAAAGTTTTTTACAGTTCTAATAGAGCAGATAGATATTGGTTGTATTAGAATAGTCATAATTACCTTTCAATTGTTCAATTGTTCCTATTGGTTGTTTTATCTGTTTCCCTATTGGTTAAGCTTTGGTGCACTGCACCACTCCCTTATAAGGTTTACCCCACCTGTTTTATCCCTTGTATGTCATGGTTGCCACCCCCTTCTTCCTTATATGTCATGCTCTGCCCTAACTCTGCCCTTAACTCCTCCCTAGTTCTAGAACCCTCCAACCCTACCTTATATAAGTCTGATGCTCACCCAATAAACTGGTCATTCCTGCTTCACCCTTACCCAGAGTGGCTCGTCATTTTTTCCCCTGCAGTACGTGGCATTTTATAATACCTACAAGCATCTCATTTGTACTGTAAATGCACATACATCCCTGCTTTCTTGATTGTTGATGATTTTTAACTAATTGCAAAGTATCAAAGAGTGTAAACTATTAATTTCAATTATCTCATGTATTGGCAGGAAACAACATTGCTCCTAATACTAACTTACATGGAAATACACAGCTTTTTTATAAAGCTGGACAAGGCTTGCAAGTGATACCTCTTATGGATTAAGTAATATAATTGGAAAGAAAACAATCAGTGTTTTGGACAAAGTCTCCTTCAAGTCTGAAATAGAAGCAGTAAACTTCAAGTAAAATACTTCTGAGTTTTAGAGCTTAAGAAGGAATTTTGGCAATGCTTGTAATAATGAGTAGAGTACTGATAAGGTTGAGAAGAGGATGCTGATGTGTGAATGTACTCAGGCAGGAAGCGAAAAAGGAAAAACCACTTGTGATGACCTGAAAGTGATGATACTAGAAGTAAGTACATTAAAGCATGAAAGCAACATCAGTTTATACCAGGGTAAAGCCAATTAAATACCATTTCTGTCCCTCCCTGCTACTGCCTCCTTCCTAGCACCAAGACTGCCATCAGTGGGAACTCATGGTCAGTGTACACTGATTTCTGACTAACCATGGGTCACTGTTATGCTCAGCACTGGAGTTTCAGAAAGCCATCCATGCAGGTACATGTGCCCCACATGACTGCCTTGATTCCTGCAATATAGCTAAAAAAGAAATTCTCTCAACCATTTTATAAGACCCTACTGTGATTACTCAGAACAGAGAAAAACAGCAGATGACTCAGTGGGACTAAAGCTGCCCTTTTTGAGGCAGATCAAACAAACACCCATAAAACACCTATGTGTTTCTCTCTCCATGTCTTGTTTTTTGTCATTCTAAAGATATTTTTCTCAGTGTATTTCAAGATTAGCATACTATTGGGGGTATTAGACACAGTAATAAACACTTGCCTTAAAAGAAATCCCAGAAACAACAAATTAGCAAGTTGATGTGCTGCAGAGGTTACTGCATTAGCTTTCCCACCATGGAGAACTTTCCTGATTTTGTCATGGTTCTGCCTAGATTTGTAGATGAGTTCATACAATATCCAGGCTTAAAAACAGAAGTAGTGCCCTGGATGACCTTTCAAGGTCCCTTCCAACCCAATTTTTCAACGGTTCTGTAGGAACAACCCTCACTGTGGCTCAGCAGTGACTGGTTCTTCAGGCTCAGTTCCTGACAGAATTTGTCCTCCTGTAAGACTGGAGTGAGGGGCAGGTAAGGGAAGGGGGTCTTGTACTATCAGCTAGTCACAACACATCCCATGGCAGAAAGGGGTGGTGACTTAAAGGGGTCTTACAAATAAGAGAGAGAGAGAGAGACTTTTTACATGAGAGAGGAGGTTTAGATTAGATATTAGGAAGAAATTCTTTACTGTGAGGGTGGTGAGGTGACGCAGACCTGATGGTAAAAAGAAGGACCACTCTGCACAAGGGGTGAGGCAAAATGGCCTTTTATTCACACAGGGCACCGGCTTTTAAAGGGTAGAGCATGGAAGGGTCTGGAAAAGGGGTGGAGTTCAGG